>RJWM01034027.1:0-20066 GCA_004363535.1 Dasyprocta punctata
CGCGCGCACGCACACGCCTGTGGTCTATTTCTGTGGGTGCAGTCTGTTGAGTTCTGCCCTGTAGGAACTCACTGTCCTTGGGCTGGGGGGCTGGAGGTCCTCGGTGTCTGGGTGGATCTGCCACTCTGGCCGTGAGCCATTGGTTTCCAGTGAGGGTACTTGCCTTGTTGGGGGTGCTCACCGAACGCTGCTCTCTGGCTACTTCTTAGTCCCGAAGCCGCTGTTACCCCACCCTTCCTTGTGGGGCAGACCCTTTACGGCCCTGAGGCTTCTCTGCCCCTGGGTCAGACCCAGGTACTGTGCCCTGAGTCACAGCCCAGGCCCTGGCTCGCGTCAGGCTTTTGTCTCTTGGTGCTGTCTCTGGCACACAGCTTGCTGCTCTGTTTTCCTGAAGCGGCTTCTCCCTGTTTCAGTCTCCCGACTCCCTTAATCTCTGGCGTCTGAGGCGCGTGGTGGCCTGTATACACCTGAGGCCACTGGCTGGGAACCACTCTGATGTTCCTCGTACACATAGACGTGTGCCTGGGCGTTTTAATTACGTTAAAAACACATGACATACATGGTAAATATTTGGGGTCTACTTTTCCGATAGTTAAATTTTCTTATTTAGCATATTGATGAGTAAATGACTTCTGCTTCCTTGACTCTGGGAAGGGAACCCAGAGCCTTGGCCGTGCTGTGTGCGTGCTCTGCACTGAGCTGCATCCCCAGCCTGGGCTTCTGATTGCTTAACTTGACATCGTTTCAGAAACTTTTTCTCATGTTTCTGCTGTCGGATTTACTCTTTAATGACTGAAACATGTTTATTCTGCCATTTCTAGTATATAAATTGTTTCTAATTTCAAGGCTTTTTCTTTAAAATTACACCACTATTAATTTTTTTTACCAGTGCTGGGAATTGGCCAAGGCCTTACACTGAGCTGTATCCCCAGACCCCACCCCAATCTTTATTAATTTTGAACAACATCTCTCTGTTACCTAGCTGGGAGTCAAACTTGCCTCAGTCTCCCAGAGTGCTGGGCTTACGGGCATGCGCCACCACACCTGGTTTAAAATTTTTAAGTCAGAAATGCTCACTGTTACTCAGGAGGCTGAGGTAGGCGGAGCTTTGTGAGTTTGAGGCTGGCTTGGGCTACAACATGAGCACAAGGCTGGCCTGAGCTACATAGTGCGACCCTGCCTCAAAAAACTAGGGCTGGGAGTTTGGCTTAGTGGCTTAGGCGCCTGTCTTGTAGGCGTGAGGCTGTGAGTTCGATCCCCGGTGCTGCAAAAAAAAAAAAAAAGAAAGAAATACTCACTATTAGCCAGGCGTGGTGCACGTCTATAATCCCAGCACTCAGGAGGCTGAGGCAGGAGGATCGTTGTGAGTTTGAGGCCAGTCTGGGCTACAGAGTGAGTTCAAGGCCAGCCTGAACTGCATAGTGAGACCGCGTCTCAAAAAAATAGGGCCAGGGACTTAGCTCAGTGGCATAAGTGCCTGCCTGGCACACATGAGGTTGTGAGTTCAATCCCCAGTACCCCCCACCAAAAAAAAAAGATGATAAATGTGGATCAGTTAACAGTACCAGGTGGTCGAGTGCGTCATGTGGGGCATGATTAGCACTGCCTTAGGCCAAGGGATTGGGGTGGGGAAGGTCTGCTCACGCTGGACACACTCAGGCCCGAGTGTGGCACGCTCGGTGGGGAGAGGACGAGGAGCCAAGCCATGCAAGCCCACCAGTGAAGGGGGACAGAACAGGGTTTCCCGTTTCTTCCTGCTCATGGTTTCTTCCAGGTGGCCTGGCCTGCTGGGTGGGGACGAGTGCACCTGAGTGTGGGTGAGGGGTGGGGCTGGTCCAGGCAGGCACGGGGCTCACAGGCAGTGGGACGCTGGTCGGTAAGGTGCTGTGGTCATCGGGTATAAAAAATGTCTTCAAATTCCCAGCTTGCTTTGGAGCGCCAGAAGACCGCAGAGAAAGAGCGGTTGTTTCTTGTGTATGCTAAGCAGTGGTGGAGAGAGTATTTGCAGATTCGACCCTCACACAACTCACGGCTAGTCAAGATTTTTGCACAGGTTTGTAAATGTTAGAGATCTTATTTAATTATATTTGTAAAATGTGTTTATTCCAACCTAAGGAACGTTTATTTGTAAAATAGAACGGTAATTTTATAATACTCATTGAGTAGGTGAGTGGCATAATGCAGACTTTATTTTACTTTGCTTTTTTTTTTTTTTTTTTTTTTTTTTTTTTTTTTTTTTGGTACCAGGGATTGAACTCACAACCTCATGCCTGCCAGGCAGGCAATTACACCACTGAGCTAAATCCCCAGCTTTGTTTTGCTTTCAGTTTTGATCATTGGACTTTAAAATTCTTTCTGAGTAGATTTGGTTAAAGTAGATGAATATCTGTTTTGTTTAATTATGCCCCATGATACTTTGGCGCTTGATGATATATATGTAAATTTAGTTCTTGTGTGCAGAACAGGAACTGTGGGTATACATTCTTTTTGTTAGGTTTTTGCAAAGACCAATATTGGTGGGCGTGGTAATGCACACCTGTAGTCCTATCGCTCAGGAGGCTGAGGCAGGAGGATTGCTGTGAGTCCAAGGCCAAACCTATTATGTAATGAGTTCAAGGCCAGCCTGAACTGCATAGTGAGACCCTGTTTCAAACCAAACAAAAGACCAATATTACACGTAATAATTGTGTGTAACCAAGATTTCTAAGCCAGTGAACAGTAATTTTACTTGCAGAATTTCAGCCACAGTGTAGAGCAGCAGGCCTTGGCTTAGTGGTGGCACTATATCCTGAAGAACCTATTGAAAGGTAAAGTACATTAATACACCTAGCATACTGTGCGTAGTGGCTTAGCAACACAGTACACTGAAGAATGGGGGTTGTTTGCATACGTGATCTTGTGGCTGGGAGCTGCAGCTGCTGGCATCCAGAGATCCTAGTGTCCTGCGTGTGCGAGTTGAGCTGAGGATACCCAGATGCACAAAGCTTTCACAGTGTTACAGAGTTGGGAAGTGGTCACAGCCTCCTGAGTTGGGACTGTATGTATTATCTCTGCGTCTGTTTTTTCTGATTCCTTGCCACATTTTCTCTTTAACAAACTAAAATATTTGTCCCATATACTTTTTGTAACTGTTGAAGAGCCACTAATACGTCTGTATGTCTGTCTTCACCACACATAGATCCCTCCATGTGAATGTGAGTGATTGTAGATGATGTTTCCTATCCGTCTGGCTTTTCCCCGCCTATTCTTCCAAGATTGAGGACAAATGAAATGTGGTTCTATTTCTAGAGGGGAGCTTGGGAGTGAGATCTGTGCTAGCGAATACTGGGCAGGAGAGAAATAGCTTCTGACTTTCCAGCAGTGCTGTCTGTGCACTGAAAGACTGGGCAGGCGAGGTAGCAGCGATGTCCACACGAGGCCAGGGAGGGCCAGTCAAAACATGACTGGGCCCGTCTGTCTAGTTGGAGGTGCCACACGGAGTCTGGGGCCAGGTAGGAGTGGGGAGGTCAGACAAACAGCAGATGGAAGAGAAGGGGAAGGGTCTGAGGGTGCACGAGGTCCTAGTTCCACCCCAGCACTGCAGACAGGAGAGACGAGGTGTTACACTGCACAGCCGGGTGGCTACAGATAACGACACTGCACTATGTATTTTTAAAAAGCTAGGGGAAAGAATTTTGACATGGTAGATGTTGGAGAAGGTAACCATGTCTGCCCTGATTCGAACATTTCATAATGAATGCATGAGTTGAAACATCATGTACCTCATAAATATGTGCGATTTCTATGTATTGGTTAAGATTTTTTAGAAATCAATAAATTTTAAAAGGAAAATTTTAAATCACTACATATGGTTAGTGACTTTCTTAGGACTGTAGCTGTAGCTTCCATTTCCTCATCTGTGGAATGAAAATAATGAGGATGTTACTTGAGTTAAAAGAGAGGTTATGTGCACTGCACTTAGCAAGCTAGTGCTGCTGTGTAAGGTGGACACCCAGAGTTTATCTCACAATGACGCGTATTAGAAGAGGCTGGGCTATGGTAACTTTCTGTGTTTCCCAGATGGAGCACTTCCATTCATCTTGGCTTTTATGTCCTTTTTCTCTTTACTCAGCCCAAGCTCGCACTGCAGAGGCAGTTTCTCCCCTACTCTTCACTTTTACTTTATTGACTAAGCCACTGCAAAAAAAAAAAGGAGGCACCTGTTAGAATCAGGAATGACTGATCGCTCACTCCAGATAATCTCTCCCCCTCCCCTCCAGGATGAGAACGGCATAAACAGGCCGGTCTGTTCCTACGTGAAGCCACTTCGCGCTGGACGACTGCTGGACACCCCGCGGCAGGCAGCGAGGTTCGTGAATGTGCTCGGCTATGAGCGGGCCCCAGTGATCGGAGGAGGAGGTAAACAGGAGCAGTGGTGCACTCTGCTGGCCTTTCTCTGTAGGAACAAGGTACCACACACCCCCTGCAGCGGGATAGTGCATGTGTAGATGACCTCAGCGCAATCTGTGATTACCAGGCAGGGCACGGGGGCATGCGCCCGGGATTTCAGCGTCCCAGCCATCTGGGAGGAAGGATTGTGAGGGCAGCCTGGGCTACCTGGCGAGAACTTATCTCAAAGAAATAATAAAAAGGACTGGGGATGTGGCTGAGTGTAAAGGCCTTGAGTTCAGTCCTCATTACTATGGAGAGTGAGGGGAGAGCAGGGGAAAAAAGAAAGTGCACCTATCATAAGCTTGCAAATTAAGTTGGGTTTTCACCTTTTTTCAAAATGTTTGTATATCAGCACATAAAAACTTGTCATCTTTATTTTTTCTCATAGTTTGTTACTAACTTGATGTGGTTTCTGGATGTGGGATACTTAAAATATTTGTCAAACACAGGTAAAGAGCAACTTACAGACAGCATATGACCAGACCAAGGTCTGTTGGTGTAACTCATGCATAGAAATTTGGTTAGGAGGCTGAGGTAGGACGAGCGTTGTGAGTTCGAGGTCGGCTTGGGCTACAGCGTGAGTGAAAGGCTGGCCTGAGCTACACAGTACAACCCTGCCAAAAGACTAGGGCTGGGAGTTTGGCTCAGTGACTTAAGCACCTGTCTGACAGGTGTGAGGTTGTGAGTTCAATTTCCGGTGTCGCAAAAAAAAAAAGAAATTTGTTTAGGTCATGCATACGTTATTTTAAAGAGAAAATGATGATACAGAGTAAGTATAGATTCAGTCCCCAGCACCACACACACACACACGCATGCACACGCATGCACACGAGGATGGTTATGGAGAATAATCCTGCCTTGCATGGCAGTTTGCTCAGTTATAAACACAAGTACATATTTAAGAGCATGGATAAATTTATTAATGTTAAACTTTCTTTGTTTGATTGTTTTTGCAGTACTGGGAACTAAACTCAGGGTCTTTTCACTAAGCTACATCCCCACTACTTTATTTTTTAAATTAATTAATTAATTTTTTGAGATAGGATCTCGCTATGTAGTGCAGGCTAACCTCGAACTCACAGCAGTCTTCCTGTGTCAGCCTCCCAAGTGCTAGGATGCAGGCGTGCACTACCACACCCGGCTTCATCCCTGGTACTTTAAAAAAAAACTTTTAAATTTGGAGACAGGGTCTTGCTAAACTGCTGAATTGCTCAGGCTGGGCTTAAACTTGTGATCCTGCTGTCTTAGCCGCCCAAAGATCTGGGATTTCAAGTGTATGCCACCACACCCTGCTGGATATTGAGCTTTCTAAATCCTCAATTGAGTAAACTAGCTATATTAATCATCTGAATTCTAAAAATGTAATAAGTAATTCTGACTTTAACTTTTTATCTGGTTGAAAGTGAAAGAGAAAGAGAAATCTGTTGTTTTGTGGTAGTTTTATTTGGTCCGAGGGCAGATTAGTAGCTTTGCATTCACAAGGTAAAGCTCATACAGCAGAAAAGATGCTTGGGTGAGAGATCAGTTTGTCCTTTGGGAAGGTGTCTTCTAGGCAGTTGGAAAGCAACTGTACCAGACTTACTGAGCTGTAGTTCCAATAAGTTGTGTTGTTATACAAGTTTTTTAAATTTTAGATCCAGTAGGGATAATACATATTTGAAATCATTATGTAAATATGTTATAAATCAATCACCCTTTTGGTTCAGTGTTTTATTTTTAAAGAGAAAGCATCTTTTAAAGTAGAGGCCTGAAAATCTAAGTATTTAAATAGTTTTGTTGTACAAACAACAGCATTATAACAGTAAAGGTGAAACTTCATCTATTATTCTATTCCCAATTTATCGACTTTCTATATTTCTGTTATTTCTAGTATCTGTATCATTTTTCCATAATTATATGTAAGGAATAAATGATATTTCGTGTCCTCCTTTGTAATTTAACATGCTATGAGCATTTTTCTGTGCTGGTGCTTTCTTTGTGATTTCCATCTCTTAATGACTAGACGTTCTCTTGAATTGATATACAAGATCTACTTAACTACATATTCTCCTATTATAGTAATGGTTTCTTTTGGTCAACACACACTTGCTGCTAGTCTTTTGATGTTATCATAAATGAATTTTTGCATGGAATATCTTTATTTTTCTCTTGAATTTTGTTTTTATGACAATAATCTCAGGATAGAAAGTATTGGGTTTAAGAGTTTGCCCCAAGCTTTTTTGTAAAGTCAGCTTAATAAGGATAAAACACTGTGTGTCTTTCAGTTAATTTAAAAAGAAAGCCATTAATGCACACATTTTGGAGTAAAAGAAATTTTTCATACAAACAGTAGTTACTGCTACTGTTCTCACATAATTATAATCATCTGTTGAGTATTTTAATAGTACTTTTTTATAGCACAGTCTCATATTGCCTATGTGCAGTCTTTATAATTGTTTTTAAATTGTGAAAGTAATCTAACCATATCAAAGAGACTTTGGAAAATAGGAAATTATATATAACCTCTACTAATCACTATTGTTGTCCTTTTATTGTTTTTTTCTCTCATTTTTCTGTATGTATTTCCTTAAGTTATCATATGCAGAGCCTAAACTCATTGGTTTAACTTGAGTGTTTTTCCATTTATTTACATTTCCTGAAGGATGATTTATCAGTGTGTATGTTTTTTATTCAGCCATTAAAATGTTCCTGCTTTTCTTTTGATATTACATGAGTTCTTTGTAAAGTTTTAAATCAAAATGCCTTGTTATGGGCCAGGAATTTAGCTCAGTGGTGTAAGCGCCTGCCTGGCAAGCGCGAGGTTGTGAGTTTGATCCCCAGTACCAAAAAAAAAAAACCTTGTTATGACTATCAGATTTGTGAGCACTACATAAAGTAACTTAGGCGCTTCCAAAATTAGTTTATCTGTTTTCCCACTTGATTCAGCTTAATATTGGACTGATGATTAAAGTTTTAAAATTTATTAATAAATATTCATTGCAATTTGGCATTTAAAATCTTGACTGAGGAAGGGAACCACGTGAAGAAATCAATGCTGATTTTGGTTCATTTTATCCTCGAGGGTGACTGCGAAGACCACGCTAACCTCCTGTGCAGCCTCCTCCTCGGCTATGGCCTGGAAGCCTTCGTTTGTGTTGGGACTAAGGCCAAAGGGGTGCCGCATGCCTGGGTCATGACCTGTGGGACCGACGGCACCATCACCTTCTGGGAGAGTTTGACAGGACACAGGCGAGTCACCTGAGCACCAAGGGTAGCAAGATGCAGAAGGATGTCTTTAGTTAGGTTTCCAGTGCCGGGAATCAAACCAGGGCTTCATGCATGCTAGACAAGCGTTTTACCTCTTGGCTACACCCCATCCCTACATGTTAGAACTGTGCAGTGTTTATTTGATGGTACCTACAGGAGCATGCATATAATGTTAGTTACAGGCTTTCTGGAGCGCATGTCAGAAGTTGCACACACCTGTCATTATAGGTGCTACTCAGGAGGCTGAGGCAGGGGGTTACTAGCTTAAAGCCAGCCTAACCAATTTACCAATTTCCTCTCTTAAAAGAAAAAGGGCTGGGGATAAAACTCAGTAGGAGAGTACTTGCTGACAAGCGCAAAACCTTGGGTTCAATCCCCAGTACCACCAAAAGAAAGAAAACTCAGTTGTAGCTGCTAAGTAAATAAGCTCTAAGAGTATTTGTATCCTTAAAATACTCATTACCCACATGATATTGGTTAAAAAAAATTTGTTATTTCATGCTTTTCTTCCGATGATGATCCTTAAGCCTGAAATAGAGTTCATGTGTAAATCTCGGTTTCTCTTTGAAAATTAATGTGGGTGCTGTCTCCCTGTCAGTCCACTGGACACTGCGTCCCTCCCCGCCGTGAGGATTGGTGGCCGAGCATGCCCTGCCCCCTGAAAGCAGTCCTTCGCTAGTGTTGTGCCACTTGTAGTTTCTGTTCTTTCTTTCTAGTGGCTGGCTGTTTTCCTTCCTGTTTTGTTTTTTTTTTTTTTGAAGAGAAAAAAGAATGATAAGACAGTTTCAAAACAGGTTAATTAGGAGTTACATAATTAATGCATTGCATCTTGCTCTTGTTTTAATTGCCAAGTATTGTAACTGCAGCCCTGAGCCTTCCGCTCCTTTACCTGGGTCCTAGTGCTACCTGACCAATGATAGCACTGGTTGTCTCACCTAATAATGTGTAGCTCAATTATCTGATGTTACCTGGAGTAAATTTTGTTGTCATTGCTTGAGACAGGGTCTTGCTGTGTAGTCCAGGCTTTGAACTTGAGGCGATCGTCCTGCCTCAATCTCCAGATTGCTGGGATAACAGCCATTCGCTGTCATGCCCACTTTAAAATATTTTGACAATAGATATAGAATATATCCTGTAGTCAAAGGAGTAAAATTGGTTTCTATATTACAAGATGTACCACATAATTAACATAGTAATCACACTGTGGAAATATAGAAAACAACTATTAAACTCTAGACCTAGGAAGTAGTTTCCTAGTTGTAGCTTCTTACCTGTTAGAGCAGTTTTTTTTCCCTGTGGTTCGGCATTGGCTTGTGACTTTTAGATTCTCATCTCGTGAAATGATTTAACTTTGCAGGTACATCCACAAACCCGCCGCTCCTGACGAGCCTCCGCTGACTGAGCAGCCCAAGCCACTGCACCCGTACCGAACAGTGGGTTGCGTTTTCAATCATCAGATGTTCCTCGGAAATTGCCAGCCCTCTGATGCTGTCGAAACCTGTATATTTGATCTGAATGATGAATCCAAGTGGAAACCCATGAGTGAAGAAGCAATTAAATCCGTGTGTGCTCCCGGAGCTACAACCTCCCTCCCGCCCTTGCCACCACTGTGCGCGTCCACAGTGGATGCATCGGTGACCAGTAACGAAATCGAAATGCAGTTGAGGCTGCTGGTGTCCGAGCACAGGAAGGTGAGCCCTGGAAGCCGTTGCAGCTTCAAATGTGCTTTTGTGTGACTGTGTAAGCTTTTGTTCAGTGCATGTGGTCATTGCAGTCATCATGCTAGGCCTGAACAGAGCAAATCCAGTCCCTGCCTTCATGAAGCTTATGGTTTTGAAAGCCATGAGCGTTAAGTTCTGAGACTGAAAATTTTCCAGGTTTACTGCTTGGAGTTAATACTTCCTCCTAGAAATAAGGAATGATGGATTCGTTAACATGTGAGAGTCGGGCTTTTGATGAATATGGTGCCACCGTTTAGGCTTCCTCGTCCGGAAATACCTTATTCAGATAACTACACTGTTAGAAATACAAGGTCACATTGTTTTTCGTTTTCTTTTGCCCGTTTGTTTCAGTTTATTTTGTTTCCCATTACAAGTCATGGAACAAGTGGGTGTGTATAGAATGATGTCTTTGCTCTGGCTTTCATTTCCTGATTACTGGCAGGATCAAACATCTTTGTTAATCATGTAGATTTCTTTATAAAGAACCTTGAGGGAGACATAAAAAGCAGTAATCAAAAAGGAAGAGATTAACATATTTTAGGAACTTACCCGGCCTGGGGTGCAACCCAGGCTTAGAGTGCTTGTCTAGCACATGCTAAATCCTGGGTTAGAGCCACAATACAAAAAAAACCCCAAAAAAACCTATCAGGAGAAACTGTCAAGAGACTAAAGCCTTGAGGTAGGTAGGGTCAGTTCTGTGGCAACACATGTGACCCACAGAGGACTAAAATCCAAGTTCCTAGGGAAGATTGGTTCCTGATGCACCTTGGTGTTCGCTGTCCGGCTCCCCGGCTTGGGCGAGCCCTCCTTTCTGTTTGCCTTGAAGCTGACAAAGACATGCAAATGCAGTGTGTGCCTGGGTTCCAGCTGTGTTTAGCTGTGGCCTCTCACGTATTCTTTACTCATTTGCCAACTAGTAAAGTGCTTAAATGATAGCTTTGGAAAATCTGGCTTTTGTAGTAATTTCCCAGCAAGGGCGTTGGTTGGGGACCTGGTTTGTTACACTGCTGGAGATGAACACACCATTACCCTTCTTGCATTGCCTGTGAGCTTTGTTTTCTAAGGTTCTGCTGCAAATGAAAGCAGGATTGCTTACACTGTGAAAAATGTATGGTGCATGGCTAATGAACAGGAGGCTTGGTTTTATTAGTAGTTGGAAAATGCAAATTAAAGCCAGGATGAAGATACCATTTTCCACCTAACCATCTAGTTGAAATAGATGCCAGTTAGTGGAACCTGAACCCAGCATACAGGATTCACATTTTACCACAGGCAGAGTATGCTTAGTTGATCATGGACCTTTGAGATTGCTTGTGACCAGCTAAAATCATGAAGCTCTATTGTGATGATCAGAATAGTAAGGATTTTGAAATGTTTTTATTGATTGTGACTGGGTAGTTCTTTACTTCTTGTCACTGGACATCAGTCTTTCACTTGGTGGTAAGTGGGGTGTGCAGGGTTTTTTTTTGTTTTTTTGTTTTGTTTTGTTTTGTTTTGTTTTAGACAGGGTCTCACTATGTAGTACAGGCTGGCTTTAAATTCACTGTGTAAGCCCGGCGTGGTGGCGCGCGCCTTTAATCCCAGCACTCGGGAGGCTGAGGTAGGCAGAGCGTTGTGAGTTCGAGGCTGGCTTGGGCTACAACGCGAGCACAAGGCCGGCCTGAGCTACATAGTGCGACCCTGCCGCAAAAATCCAGGGCCAGGAGTTTGGCTCAGCAGCTTAAGCGCCTGTCTGGCAGGCACGAGGCTGTGAGTTCGATCCCTGGTGCCGCAAAAAATAAATAAATAAATAAATTCACTGTGTAGCCCAGGCTGGCCTTGAGCTCACGGTAACTCACCTGCCTTGGCCTCTGGAGTGCAGCGCGCCCGGCTCATGTTGGCCGCAGGACACACACACACTGGCCTCCCTGGTGGCCTGGTGTCTCCTGTCTGTCTCCCACAGTACAGCAGGCAGTGGCTTTCAGAGATGAAGTGCCCTGCAGGCATTCAAGTTTCAGTATATGCACTATGAATTTGCTGGTTTTTCCTTATACTGCAGGTTAGCTTACACAGCGTCAGTCTTGCTAAACGCTTAAATAAAATGTAAACTTAAAATTTATGGACACTGTTTTCTAAGTTAGTAGTATTTCACGTGGTTTCCTTTAGTGGATGTTTAGTCCTTTCAATTTACAGAATAATTAATTGGAAGGTTTAAAAAGTTATAATAAGCCGGGCGTGGTAAGCCGGGCGTGGTGGCGCACGCCTTTAATCCCAGCACTCGGGAGGCTGAGGTAGGCGGAGTGTTGTGGGTTCGAGGCCGGCTTGGGCTACAACTCGAGTGCAAGGCTGTCCTGAGCTACATAGTGCGACCCTGCCTCAAAAAACCAGGGCCGGGAGTTTGGCTCAGTGCCTTAAGGTTGTGAGTTCAATCCCCGGTGCCGCAAAAAAAAAAAAAAAAAGTTGTAATAGTGCCTAAAAATCTTGGCATCCATTAAAATAATCAAAACTTGTATTTGTTTGGTTTTGAAATATCAGTATGTTTCCTTTTTCTTTTCTGCCTGCCGTAGGATCTGGGCCTCACCACTGTGTGGGAAGACCAGCTTTCCTATCTTCTGTCCCCAGCCCTGGCCTCCTATGAATTTGAGCGCACCACGAGTGTATCTGCAGGCAACGAGGAGTTTCAGGACGCCATCAGGAGGGCGGTGCCCGACGGGCACACGTTCAAGGGCTTCCCGATCCACTTTGTGTACAGAAATGCAAGGCGCGCGTTCGCCACGTGTCTTCGGTAAGCTGTGCTGGCCGGAGGCCCGAGGGTGTGGGCTCGGGAGTCCTAGCAGGCAGGGAGTCTGGTAGTTACTGGGTGACAGCGAGACCGTGGGGCGCTTGCCAGCAGCCTCCTGCTCACCGAGGGCGTGGCCTCATAGTGGAGCCCTGGAGCCTCGATCAGGTGGGGGAGTTTTCCCAGTGATTCTGGTGCAGTCGAGAATCTTGGAGGTTGCCTAGTGGCAGTTTTTGAATTTATAGACCATGTGGAAATAATGAATAGGTCCACCAAAATTACTGAACCATTGGTAGCAGACACAGGATTTCAAAATATTTAAATACTTACTTAAACACATAGTTGGAAATAGGAAAGTAAACCCCATTGTCACTCCTCCACTGAGTAACTTTTCTTTCTCCTGTAGCTCCCCTTTCTGTGAAGAGATCATCTGTTGCCGTGGAGACCAAGTGCGGCTGGCTGTACGTGTCCGAGTGTTCACTTACCCTGAGTCGGCCTGCGCCGTCTGGATCATGTTTGCTTGTAAATACCGCTCTGTGTTGTAGGACTTACATTGCCACAGGAATTATACCTGCATTTCACTGGAGTTTTCCACATTGCGCATTACTAGCTTTGGAAGTTTCTTATTTTAAAATCACAATCTAGCTTGGGTGTCATATTTCAGTTTTGTATAGATGCTTTCTAACAATCATGTGTGTATTTAAAAAAGATTAAAATGTGTATAAATCTTAGTTGAATTTAGTATGAATTAAGTGTATATTCTATTTTAATAAATGCTGCTTCGTCTGTAGATATCCAGTAGTTTAAATATGAATATAAAATTTATAGCTGGGCATGGTGGAGCACACCTGTAATCCCAGCACTTAAGAGGCTGAGGCAGGAGGATGGCTGCAAGTTTGATGCCAACCTGGGCTACAAAGTGAGTTCACGGCTAGCCTGAACTATGCAGCGGAGACCTGTCTCAAAAAGACCAAAAAAAAAAAAAAAAAGATGTGCTCAATTTTTTAACACTAATAAGTAATCAGAAAAGTATTGGTCTATTAAGATCAACATGATTATTATTCTTCACAGATGAATGAGATTATTTCACACAAATCAGGAGACATTAAAAACACATTTTGCTGAGTCATCACTGTGATGCTAGGGATACTTGGAGAGTTTCCAGAAATATTCAAGACTTTGAAGTAAGAACAGGAAAAAATACCAGAAAAAGCATAAATAAGAATAGCAAGGCTCACATGAAAGGACATGGACAACTTACAAATATTTATGATAAAAACGAACTGAGTATTTTAGAAAAAAATGGGTCACGCCCTCTGTGTGAATGTTTCTGTAATTGACACCGGTGGTCTGTCCCTGCTTTTCGGTGGTCAAAAGAGTCATTTCTCTGTGGAATCCACCTTCTGAAGCCAATTTCCGCCTTCTTTTTTGTTGTGTGACTAAATGAGAGAGCCACTGTGTGAGGCCACTGAGCAGAGGCGTGTTTGTGCTCCGCGCTTGTCTGTCTGACAGTCGAGCCTTCGTTTCGGGCCAGCACAAGTAAGCGTGGAGATGAGCCGCGGTGTGGCTGTGCGGAGCCGCGCAGCGTGGGTGACGGGCTTTCCCGTCCCCTCGGCCTCGATACCGTTTCTGAGCCGCTTTTGCTCTTTGCCACTGGGGCTGTGGCCGGGCTGGGCAAGGCTGGGGCTGCCAAGGGCCACTTGGGCCCTGCAGGTCGACCAGTCTTCCTGGCCAGCTGGCTGAGATGCGCCTTTCATTACTGCAGTTCACCACTGCAAAGAAAGTGATTTTGTTTCTAAAAATTAAAAATATATTATAGTATGCTTTTTATTTTTTACATATAATGAATATGATTTAGCTTGTTTTACAAGTGTGAAAACATGACTCATACCAGTTTTCATTGAAAATGGTAATCAGATGTGTCTTGTAGCCTGACGTGACTTTAGAAAATTCATAAATAAGAAGGAAGACATTTTATCTGTTGTCAGAATTGCACATGAAGCTGTCAACAGAGAAAACTGCTTGTAACTTCGGCACGCACTGAGGCGGCTGTTTGACCCGCGCGCTTCCTGCCTTGCTGTTCCACGTGACGCGTGTATTGCAGACGTGCTTCGGGCATCAATGTTACAATAAATTTCTTCTTGTGCACTTTAATAGTCTTGTATCCCTGTTCTCCTTTAAGGTGGTTTACTTCATACGTCATGAGTAATCACTAGAATTCCACTAAAAATCATTTTTTTAAGAATTAACTTTACCATGTGTATTAGCTGTCATAGTTATTTTTCTATTAAAGTGTAAACATTTTTATATAATGTCTCTAATGTGTTCTTGTTGTTGAGAATTTGTAGGCAGTCCTGCCATGTGTTTTGTATATATGTGTTGATTCAGTAGGAGAACATTGGTGAGCATTGGCTCAGTGCTAAAGTGCTTACCTAGCACATGCAAGGCCCTGGGTTCAATTCCCAGTACCACCAAAATAAACACATTTTGAGTAATAGGAAAACATCAGAAATTTAATGTTTCGTTACTCAAGCATGAATCTATTGAATAAAACTTAAATTCAATTCCAACTAACTGAACTCTAAAAGTGCCTTCAAATTTTTCCTAGTAGCTAGCTAGGTGTATGTGACCTGCAAAGCCATACTCATAACCCGGCAGGACTGGAAAATACAAACATTTGAAACCCGTTTTTCTACCGCTTAGCAACAAGCTTGAGCCAAAGTGTAGGCTGTATATTTGAAGAGAATATTGCTCGTAAAAGTTTTCTAAGCTAGATGTGATCAGAAGTCAGTAGTTAAGAACCATCAATTTTTTAAATATTCATTTGATTTCATGCCTTACTATACCTCCCCCAAAAACGAAGTCTTATAGTACTATAGTTTGCAATTTGAGAATTTTTTCATTGACTGCAATGCAACAATTTCATACTTTTTACTCACAAATGTAAGTACAGAAATTAGATGATGTTTTTTAAATGTGGACTTAACTTTTGTAGCAATGGAAGTAGCATTACTTTACAACAGTTGATATTTGAGGAACAATGTGAGATTAGCCAAAGGCTATACTGTATAAATAAAATCTTAAAATAGCCGAACATATAAGCTAGAAGGCAGGACCCTATTTTGAAGAACCTTAATGTATACTTAAAGCACAAGTTTACTCACAACCACTAGTGCATTTCAATATGGGTACTGAATGTATCGGCACTGGGGATCAAACTCACAACTTCACACCTGCCAGGGCGGGCGGTTAAGCCACTGAACTAAACTCCCAGCCCTGATTTTTAGAGGCAGGGTCGCAGTATGTAGCTCAGGCCGGCCTTGTGCTCGCGTTGTAGCCCAAGGGGACCTTGAACTCACAACGCTCCTCCTACCTCAGCCTCCCGAGTGCTGGGATTAAAGGTGTGTGCCACCATACCCGGCGTGGGTACTGAATGTTTAATATTTTCTCCCAGATTTGACGGCTTTCTGGTTATAGTTACACTTGGCTTAGTTGTTCCTTATATTAGCCATGTGATACGAAGTAGAATGGTGATTTTAAAAGGGGAAGGGGAAGCCGGGTGTGGTGGCGCACGCCTTTAATCCCAGCACTCGGGAGGCTGAGGTAGGAGGAGCGTTGTGAGTTCAAAGCGGGCTAGGGCTACAACGTGAGCACAAGGCCAGCCTGAGCTACACAGTGCGACCCTGCTTCAAAAAAGAAAAACCATGGCTGGGAGTTTGGCTTAGTGGCTTAAGTGCTTGTCTGGCAGGTGTGAGGTTGTGAGTTCAATCCCTGGTGCCACAAAAAAAAAAAAAAAAAAAAAGGAAATGTTGTTTCAAAGGGTGAGGGTCACAGTGAGAAGGGGAAACATTTGGCTTAGTGTTTCCCAGAGCACTTCGTGGCTCGTGGCTCCTTAGCAGGCTCCCTCCACTCCTCTGATTGCCTCAGGTTTCACCCATTAAGACAGGCTGGGCAAATTTACAAGTTGATGCTATAGAATGAACATGTTGAGGAAAACATGGGCTTACCGTGCAGCTTAGTGAAAGGGCATTAATGGATATTTTCTAAATATTTTTCAACAAATACATACTTTTTCCATAAGAAAGAAAAAGTTAATTCTTTCCAAATTTAGACCATCGGACGACAATTTTGTTCTGTTCTTACCTGACCCGTGCACTTCTAGCTCTGAGTGGAAGGTCACATGCTAGTTTTTATGATGGTTTTTGATTTTGCTTGTGGGGCAGGGATGGACCCCAGGACCTTGCCTGTGCTAGGCCGATGCACTGTCACTGAGCTACATGCTAACCCATTATGGCTGATTTAAAGGTTACCACCTCATGTCTACTCTAGCTGCAAACTGCTTTGGGATTGTTAACAGCATTTGGCCTGCAAGGTGCAACCCCTGTCAGCTTTTTGATGGGGCTGGAAGCACCCAGGTCCCCTGACAGTGGTGACTTGGGTTCAAGTCGCCATGGGGAAACCTGAATGTCAGAGAATTCACAAACACCACAGGCACCATGCAGGGTTTCAGGTAAAGTGTTATAGAACAAGCACACAGGTACATACGAATGTTAACGCAGCGCCTGCGTTTTCTGCTCTCCTGCTGGCCGGAAGGAGAGGCCAGTGTGGGAACTTTCTCCTCACTCTGCAAGTAACAGACAGCACTGAGCTGCCCGGAGAGAGGCCGGGGCTCACGCCCAGATCTCACCTGTCCTGCAATGGAATTTTCTAGTCTATAAGACAGGGATGAATATGCCTTACTTTGAAAGTACTATAAATATATAAGGTAGTATAATTATGGCCGATGAAAATTTAGGCCATAACATAAAAAAATACTGTTCTATTTTTTCCCTCTCTGCTGCCCTCTTCTAGGCAAATGTGCCTCCTAGAAGCAGTTGTCTGCGAGCGGCTGGGACGAGCGGAGCGATCCCTGAGGGCGCAGAGCCTGTGTGTTCTACAAAAGTCATAAGTAAACATACGGAAAAATTCCAAGGTTCCATTTTTAAACACACACAGCAAATTAATAAAAATGAAAATAATTTGAGAAACACATGCTAAATTTTTCACAGATCTCTCAACACTTGACATTGTCAGACATTTTAATTACCTAGAGCAATTTTTAAAAAGTTGTAGTAAAAATAAAATCAGTGGCAACAGTTGTAACAAAAGACAGCCAATGAGAAAGACATCTGAGACTGTGAACTGAGAGTGAGAAAGTAGGAAGAATTACTTTCCACAGAATTACCTGAATTCCTCGAGAAGCCCTGGAGTATGGAGCAGACAAGTGCAGGGTCTCAAGATGGCAAGATGAAGATGTGCTCGCTCTCCATTGATGTGAGAAGATACCGGAGAAAACGGATATAAAGGAGGCTTATCTTGGCTCACACTTTCACGGACTTCAGTCCATGGCCTAGGACACCGAGGTGGAGGGGCCCTGTTCAGGTCGGGGCCACCGGGAAGAAGAGGGGGGAAGGGGCCCAGCACCCACCCAGGCCTCTGCAGCCAGCAACGGCACCCTCCGCTGGGGACCAAGCCTGGAGGACACTTAAGACCCGAACTACCACAGCGAGGGTTACAGAGTCTGTATCAGCCTTAGAATTACCACAGCTTTGCACAGAACGCTCCCAAGGAAAGAGATTTACTCTCCCGTATCACAGCCATGAATTTGCACTTCACCGAACAAACGCCTTCCACTGCGTATAATCTTCCCGCGGCTCAGGGCCATCACGGTTTCCCTCTCAAAATGTACTTATGTATTTCATTATTACCTAAGAAAGGAAAAAAATTCAAGTGCACATTGTTTTAAGGTGGAGTTCGGAATTGTCTCCTTTTCTGCCTTTCCGCGCCCTGTCTTCCCCACATGGCTATCCTGGCGTGGGTATTGCTTTATCTGCTGCCCTGCGCCAGCAGTGAGCGGCTCGGGCTGCTCCTGAACTCCCTGACCCTTTCCCAGGCCGGGACACCGCGGTTTTGAGCGGAGCTGTCCACGCGGACCGGGCAGCACCCCGCGGCGCCAGCGGAAGGCGCTGTGGCACGCGATCGTGAGACCGCAACGACTGTGACTGCATTGTTCAAACGGTTTTAAACGCTTCCCTATTTCCCAAATGCGCGCAGAATTTAAACTTTTAAAATAGTAAAATTTGAGAATGTCTGTTTATGGCTTCAATCAGAGGGCCCGGCTTGTTTAGGCTTGGCGCACATACACGTCTACCGGTGCGACTACGGACCTAACCACGCGTCTCTGCAGCGACTGCGCCGCGCGGAGCTCTCTCTCTCCACTCCCCGCCTTCTTGTGAGGCCTCGGTCCTTCGAGTCCTTCTGTTCCTGCGGACCCCGGCGCGGCCTCGGGTCCGGCTCCACAGTTGGCGATTAGCTGGCTCGCGCCGCGACCGAGCTCCCGCCGCACTGCACGCATGCGGACCCGGGCGGGCGGCTCAGTGCCTCAGCTGGGTTTCGTCACCCAATAGAGACCAGCTCCGTGGGCTCCCGTGGCCACCCGAGCCGTCACCTGGGTCAGAGGTGAGGGTGCAAACCACACTCGAACCCAGCCAGTTGGGTCAGGCTCTGCGGAGAAGTCGAGAAAAGAGCCGGCCACTGGGAGGCTGAGGCGGGAGGACTGCAAGCTCTAGGCCAGCTTGAGCAATTTAGCGAAATCCTGTCTCAAAAAACAAAAAGGGCTGGGGATGTAGTTCAGTGCCAGACCTTAGGTTCAATACAAAATAGAAAAGAAAAGACGCACTAAAATCGCAGGCTGTCTCAGGCGGTCCCGCGCAAGGCCTCAGGTGGGCCGCGGGGCAGCTGACCCGCATTTCCCTGTAGTCCCTGCCGGCTGCGGCTAAGGCCCTAACCAGCTTTCTGCGAGGGTGCCTCAGGAACAGCGACTCCCCAGTCTGCGCGGGGTGGCCCAGCAGGGATGCGGAGGACCCCGCCACGGTCACGCGCGGAGCGCAGGCCCGCGAGGAACGCGGCCCCAGGGCGCCGAGCAGCTGCCTGGGCGACACTGCATCCCGCCCCGCCCCGAGCCCCGCCCTTTCCGCGGGCACGACCCCGCCCTCTCCCAGACCACGCCCCACGAGCTCCGCCCCGCCCCGGCCCCGCCCCCAGGCGTGACGCCAGCCGCGCGCTCTGGCGGGCGGGTGGGGCGCGGACTCCGTGCGTCACCGGCCGCGGGCGGTCCAGGCGCGGCCCCGCCGCTCTCCGCGCGGCCCCGCCCCTCCTCCGCCGCCCGGCTGCGCGCGTCCGCTGGACGGGGACCGGGACAGTGACCGGGACAGCGACGGCCGGGCTGGCGGGGCGATGCGGCGGCGCTGAGGCGATGGCGCAGGCGGCGGGCGGGCGCGTCGCGCTGAGCCTGGAGGAGATCCTGCGGCTGTACGGCCAGCCCATCAACGAGGAGCAGGCGTGGGCCGTGTGCTTCCAGGGCTGCGCCGCGCTGCGCGCCGCCCGCCCGCCGCTCCGCCTGCGCTCGGCCGCCCAGTTGCGCGTCTGCAGCGACGGCGGGGTCGTCGTGGGCGCCGCGGAGCGCACGGAGGAGGAGGGGCCGCCCGCCGCGGGTGAGCGTCGCGCCCCGTCCACTCGACCCCCGCCGCGTCCCGCACCCAGTCCCCGCGCACCCATCCCCCTCACCCCGTCCCTGGGCGCACCGATCCCCACCCCGCTGCCATCCCGCATTCCCATCCCTGCCTGGTACCCAGCTCCGCCTTGTCCCCACCGGCGACCTTACCCAGTCCTCACCCTGTGACCCCATCCCCACCCATCAGGGGACCCTGGGGGAGAAGGGCCTGTACAAGGCCACATGATGCCCACTTGGGTCAGCCTCTGAGGTGGCAGCGGGCTGTTGGCCTTTGCCAGCCGCTGCTCTGCCCAGGCCTCAGCGTGCTGAAGCTGGCCCGCAGCGGCTCACCTTCCTTCCACCTTCGGGTGCCGAAGCC
>RJWM01034028.1:0-20062 GCA_004363535.1 Dasyprocta punctata
CAGCCTTGTGCTCACGTTGTAGCCCAAGCCGGCCTCAAACTCACAACGCTCCTCCTACCTCAGCCTCCCAAGTGCTGGGATTAAAGGCATGCACCACCACACCTGGCTTGACTCCAGTTAATCTTAAGTTATTTTTCTTTGTCTCATCAAGCAACTGCTGGATTAATATCTCATGATCCCTTGCTAGTTTTGAAGAATCTTTCTTTTCTTGGTCTGTGAGCCTGTCTTCAATATCTGAGATCTTGTCCTCACATTGGCTTAATCTGCTTTGAATACTTTCAATAGAGTTTCTATTCTCCTGGATAACTACTTGAATCTGCTTTATGGAATCCATTTGCTTCCTATGTTGTCCTTCCATAATTTGCTGAAGCTTGTTTATTTTTTTGTCTGTATCTGCCCTTACATCACTAAGCATGGTGTATACTTTGGTAGTCTCTGTGGCTATTTGAGTTATTATTTCTGATTTAATTTTTTTCAAAGCCTCATTCAACTGCTTTGTTACCGCTTCTAAGAAACCCTGTAGGGGGCTTTCGGATTTTCCAGCCTTACTGCCCCCTGGGTTTGCTTTTGGTGAACTGGGTGTCTGGGGTTGTGACCTGTTAAGTGTCTTCTCATTTCTTTTCTTTTTTAGCTTAATTCCTAAAGTGATACCTGTTAGTTGCCTGCAGTGGGCCACTTTAACGGTGGTATTAAGGACTTCCAGGTGATGAGCACTTCCCGGAGATATCATCCAAGTGTAACTGGTTCCTAGGCTCCAAGTCTATTGGAAAATCCCGCCTCCTCAGTTTGTCAGAGATGAGAAACCACTGCTCGCCTAGCCCAGTCCCTACTTCCTTGGCACCATGACCCGGCCCTCTCTGCAACCCCCAGTCAATCCCAGGCCTGGACCAGCAAGGCTAACAGCTATCCAGTTCAATCGAGTCAGTTCTGGCTACAGTGGCACCCACAGCACCAAACACAGTCAACAAAATGGTAAACTGATCCAACCCGATTTACAACCCCCAACCATATAAACTGAATTTATATCCATACAACAGGATGCAAAACAATCATATACAATACTTAAGTTCACAAAATGTCAATTCTGTCCCCAAGAGTGAGGACCCAAAATGAATTTAAGAAAAAGCAGAAAAGTGGGAAAAGAGAGAAGAGACTGCAAGTAGGTTGGAGAACAAAGATGGGTCCACCGACTCAGGTTAAACCACTGCAGAAGACTGAGG
Source organism: Dasyprocta punctata (assembly GCA_004363535.1). Lineage (NCBI taxonomy): Eukaryota > Metazoa > Chordata > Mammalia > Rodentia > Dasyproctidae > Dasyprocta > Dasyprocta punctata. The sequence goes on from RJWM01034028.1 coordinate 1,221, forward strand.
GAAAAGAAAGCCAAAAGAGACAGAAAAGAGAACAGAACAAGACCAGACCCAAAAGGAGGGCAGAAACCACATTCACACACACACACACACACACACACAAAGTCCACTTTCAGGGTTCTCTCTGGATTCACTGGTACACAGCCTGTGTAGAAAGCAACCCAAATCGTGGCACTGTATCTCCGCAAGCCAGCAACTGTTCATGGACGGAGTAGTAGACAATCATAGCAGGCCTGCCCTAAGAGCAGCCTCCTCGGGCTCGCAGCCATCCAGGCAGTCTCCTCGGGTCTGCACCCAGCTAGGGACCGCTGGGGGAAGCTGGCAACAGTTTTAGCCCCAGGCATATCTGGCCCGACTCAGGAACAGCTTCCGGCAAACCACTCTCTCCCATGGTAGGACCAAGCCCTCCGCACTCACCACCAGCCAGCGCAGTCCTCCGCGCCCGCCCCTCTCCTCCACTGAGGAATGGTTCCACAGAGGCCCCAGGGTCGCCAGCCACCGCCAACACTGCAACCGTGCACCGCCGGGCTCCAACAGCTCCCCTCGTGCAGTGAGTCCGGCTCTGGGCAAAGACTCCACCAGCTACTTCCTTTTTTTAGTTGAATTTTTTTTTTGTTCGCTCTTTTTGTGGGGTTCGATTCAGACTTTAGGCTCTTCCTGGTCCAAGGAAGCCATCTCCCTCCTTTTCGTCTTTCTCAAGATGGTGTGTTCCCACGTCTAGACGGTGTCTCTCAGGGAGGCTGTTTTCCCTGCATCCTACTACTCCGCCATCTTCCCGGAAGTCCAAAGACTTTTTCTATGTTAATTTAGGAGAAGTCTCTTGACCTTGAGTACAATCCTGAGATGACTCACGAAGGCGTAGATGCTAAGAAGAGTCAATGGGAAGTCTCAGGTGGGTGGTACCAACAATCCCAACTGTTCCTTTTATCCCATAAGGAAATATGTAAAACCAGTTACTGTGAATTTGTGGTCCCCAATAGTTGGTAACGTGAACAGTGGGTTCGTAGTGTCCAGGACTGAGATCGATGGAGAACACAATGTTAAAGGAAGGGAATCACAAACTTGTAAAAAGAAAATTTGCCAAGTCACACACAGGCTGATGGGCTGCAGAAGCAGTAGACTGATGACAGAGAGAGAACTTGAGGGACTGAGTGACAATCAGAAATGAGGAAACACATTAACAACTCATGACGTGTGCATGGGAACATTATTCACATCATACAAATTGATTTGTACAGAAACCACTTTTCCAGAACATATTGCGTATGGAAGATCAGCTGTGCTGTTGTCAAAGGTCAATACCTTTAATTTTATAGTATCCCTTTCTCATCACAACAGATGAGTAACAGCCAACAACTATCTCTGGAGTTTCAGAAAGAGGATTGCTGAGGGTTCAAGGCCAGCCTAGGCTACAAAGTGAGTTCAAGGCCAGCCTGAACTGCATAGTGAAACCCTGTCTTGAAAAGACAAAAATAAATAAATAAATAAATTATATCCTACTTCACCTGCATGGCTGTTATGGAACATCAAGCTTTGGCTGTGGAGGTGGTAAAATCAGCGCTGTAATTTTCCTAGAGGGACATGGGTGGTCGAACTAGTGAAATCGCCTGCATGTTCCCTTAGAGAAAAGCTATGAGTCTAGCAATGTCCACAGAATGAGGAGGGCTTGCAGTAAGGAAAGAATCAGCTCTGTTCCTCTCCTTTCTTCTGAATGAGCTATTCACACAGCTTGCTGGGAGCACTCTGGATAACACAAACTCTCTTACCAGCCACTGGAGATTTTAAATGTCATCGAGAGTTATGAGAAAATCTCACACAGTGTCTCTGTTTATACTATTTCTGGTTCATCAGACAAAACAGAGGTAGGACTTTGAACAGGAGCTATTTATTTTTAAGTGAACTGTAGAAAAGGGAAGGCGCTGTTTCCATTAAACCCGTCGTCCTCACTACCAAGCCTAGAATTAGTAGGAACGCATCTCCACGGAGCTGGAACCCTGACGCCAGGCACCCGGCTGGAGCACAGAGTCCTCTGCCTCCCTAACTCTCCCAGGCAGCGACTGCTCTCACTGTCACCGAGAGAGGTGGTGGAGGGCCGAGTTAGAGGACAAGGACACCGCCCAGCCGCTGCCCGGGCACCAAGTGGACGGGCAGCAGATTCGCTGACCCACACTCCAGCTGCAGCCCCTACTCCAAGGGGGTGCTGTGGATTCCAGAGCCCTGGCCCCCCACCCCACACTGTCCCAGCAGGCTCTGCGTGTCCGCACGTGCTCGCGCCTCACAGTCCAACCCCGTAGATGGCCTTGTGACGCAGGTACTCTTCTAAGCACTGAAGGGCATTATCGTCCACCTTTGGATCAAACTTGTTGGCCAACAGATGATGGTTCTGCAGCATCCAGTGCAGGTCCCCGGCCCCATATATACAGATGGCTCGCTGGTGGGTTCCGGAGCAAGGTCCGTAAGGCGCCCCCCGGCTGACGTCTCCCTCGTGTTGCTGCCACTTGACCAGCCTGGCGATGGAGGTCATGTCTGAGATGTCATACTTGGTGTGCAAGGGAGTAGAGCCAGGCATCCAGGAGGCACGCTGAAGGGTGGCCCAGAGGTGCTCATCGGGACTGTAGGTGTCTTTCACCCACTCGATCAGCTGTTGGGACTTGGGGTTATTCAAGACGTGATGAACGAAGTCTCGAGAGACCACAATGTAGGCATTGCCGGTGAACATGGTTACGTTGTTAGGGGGAGGATCCTTCTTCTTGTTGGTCATATACAATGTGTCCTTCACCAGGTAGTGATATTTCCAGCGGTTTCTTTTGTATTCACTAGGTATTTCTGACTCCATACTGTTTTTCCCGCGCAACATCTTAAGGGCCTGGACCATCTCGGCATTGGTCTTTATGGGAAAGTCCGTCCCGCAGGTGTTCAGCAAGTATTTCCAAGGCACTGGGCTCTGGAGCAAGTCCTGCATACAGTTCAGGTCGGCCTGCACCCTGGACCAGGAGGCGTAAACCACGGGAACCAGCTTGCTGGCTATGAAGACGTTCGGGAAGCAGGACGCGATCGCCCTGACCGCCTCTCTGAACGTTTCTGGGGACTTCTTGTCCACGTGGATACAGTATATGTTCTGCGGCGCATACACAGCTCGCAGCAGCCTCTCCACGTTCTCGATTTTCTCGTGAACCACCATGGAGTACGCGATGGGAAAGTCGGACTCCTCTTTGCTCAGGGACACCTGCATGAACCTCCGCTGGGCCTTGAAGTCCTCGCAGTCTCGGGTCATGGCCAGGTAGTCAGCATCAGAGAACGGCTTCCGCTTCTTCTTGACCTCCAGGTTACTCAGCATAGCCTGGATCACTGCCTCCTGGTCCCCTCTGGTGATGCCCGAACAGTTGATGGACCTCTGGGCTGGCAGCCTCAGGGATCTGTACAAGATATTCCTACAGTACTGAGTGGGAAACTTCGTGGAGTCCAAATACAGGTGATCAAAGTCACACTTCAGTCTGAGAGACAGTCTCAAAGCCACAATGGCCAGCACCATGTAACAGCCCAGGACCCAGGCGTGGTAATGCCGGCAGAGTCTCTTCCATGCAATCATCTTCCCAGCCAGCACACAAAGGAGCGGGAGGAGGACGGGCTCCTGGGGTGGAACAGAAGGACCCGGTTACAGACAAACCATACACACACTCACAGGAATATCAAGTTCAACTCCAAACTGAGAGCACACTAGGTATTTCCTCTCTAGACAAACATCCTCAGCAAAGACCTGCCTGGGAGAGCTCCACACCTGGTTTCCTGTTAGAGCTCTATAACCTGACTCTGGGACCAGCTGACCCGACCCGACCCGACCGACCCAGTGCACCACATCAGATCCGGCTCCACCTCCACATCAGGAAACAGTCAGCAGCAGCTGACATTCAGATGTAATTAGGGGAAGTCCCCACCCTTCATTCCTGATTCTTGCTCCAACCCCTACCATCCTAGAATGGAGCTCTTATCGAAAGTCTCTGATCCTCTGTGGGTCTGGAGACAAAAATCCATGACATTCAGACTCTCAGCACCAATTCTAGAAACTTAAAGTCCTTTGAAAAGCCTAATTACAGGCTAGGGGTGTGGTCAGTGGTAGAGTTTCTGTCTAACATGCAGAAGGCTCTGGGCTCAACCCCTACCATGACCAAAAAAAACACATTTTTTTTTAAAAAAAGGAAGAATACATTTCTTGCTTCTATTTGGTAATTCATATATTAAGAAGCCTTCAACATACACAACTCAATAGTCACATGTGGTGTCAAGGCAACCTTTTTTTTTTTTTGCGGCACCGGGGATTGAACTCACAACCTCGCACCTGCCTGACAGGCGTGTAAGCCACTGAGCCAAACTCCCAGCCCTGGTTTTTTGAGGCAGGGTCGCACTGTGTAGCTCAGGCCAGCCTTGTGCTCACATTGTAGCCCAAGCCGGCCTTGAACTCACAATGCTCCTCCTACCTCAGCCTCCTGAGTGCTGGGATTAAAGGCGTGCGCCACCACGCCCAGCTCTTTTTTTTTTTTTTTTTTTTTAATGTTCTTAAAGAAGTACAAATGCAGCCAGGCACAAGGGTGCATGCCTATAATTTCAGCAAATTGGGAGGCTGAGGCAAGAGAGCCTCAAGTTCAAGGTTGACCTTGGCAACTTAGTAAGACCTTGTCTCAAAATAAAATTTTAATCGGGACTGGGGATGTAACAGTGGTAGAGAGATTTCCTACCTTGCACGTGACCCCGGATTCAGTCCCCAGCCCTGAAAAAAAAGAAAAGTACAAACTTGATAATGTCCATAAAATGCACTGCAAAAATTCACATACTCCATCAAATTTAAAATATATGTCCACACAGGGACAAATAACTGTGTGTGCAGTATTTCATGAGTGCCTTCTATGAGTCAGAGACAGTTCTTTTTACGTTGTTCCAGTTAATTTTCACAGCTAACCTGAAATATAGTATTACTAGGCCTCTCTTCTAAACAGAAGAACAGAAGCCAAATGACTTACTGAACACCACACACGTGATGAGCAGCAAACTCGGGCCTTCCCTCTGCTCCCCCTCCCCCGAGGTTTGTCGTCCACAAGCCTAATGTTTGTCGCACTAAACCACACCCATTTTCTAAACATAACCAGGGGTACTCGGTACCACCCAAGAAAACCAGATATTACACGGGAAAAAATGGAAACATCACACATCCTTATAGAAGTGACTATTTTTCTCCTGTTACATCTCTAGGCATAAAAATGTATCCTCTTTAATAATAACAGTTCTGGGAATCTAAGAGGAAGAAAAATGAAAAATCAGGAACATTCTCACCTTCAACAGCTTCTTTTCAGCCTAAGGAAGCTCTCTTGTGAGGGTATGATTCTGTTTCCACATGCAGACCAGTTGGGTTCCATGGAAGGAAATGTAAACACCATGGCCTAAGGCCTTCTTCCTCCTAGAGCTTCAAAACATATTTTCAGACATTCGGAAGACACCCAAGAAACACACTGAGGCACCTCTTCAGTCTAGGTAAGGGAGAGAACAGCAGGGAACTCGGTCACCTTTGGGCTCCCTGCTGTCAGATAAGGGAGCAAGCTCAGACATGTCACTCACGAGCAGACTCTTTGGGAGAGTCATTAAAGGAGGAGAATGAGGCCAAGGCAAGGCCACTGGCAATGTCTGAAGGAGAGTCAGCACTTCAGCCAGCACGGCCAGTGTACACCCATCGTCCCCCGCCATGAAACTCTTCGTAAGAACCTGTCACTGCTCAGACAAGCATTTAGGAGCCTTTCCCTCTCCACCCAACAAGGAACCACAGAAACGCACAGGAGTGCCCTGCCTCCATTCATTCGGGAGTAACAGTGTCACTAGTCATGACTCTCAAACAATGCGAGGAGGAAGAACTAAAAATACCCTTAAGACTTTTTTTTTCTTTTGTTGTTTTAGGGAAAAACAAAATTCAAAGAAAACCCGGAGTTCACTCTCCAAAAGAAATTGCTTCCAAAGAAAATTGCTAAAAATCCGTAGGGGCTGAGGATGCGACTCAGTGGTAGAGCGCTTGCCTGTTCAGGGAAAAGCAGCGCAGGGGTGAATGAGGAGTCCTTCCGGGTCAGCAGAGGCTGGGCAGAACAGCCCTGAGGTCCTTCCAGAGGGAGGAAGGGGGAACCTCAATGATCTGAGGAGTGGGAGAGCATTTTCTGGAGAAAGGCTGGTGCCGTGCGGCCGGCATCGAGAGCCACGTCACGTGGGGCACTGAACCGGATACAAAGGGAGAAAGAGCACTGGGAAAGTGGGACAAGCCCGGGAGCAGCCACCAGGCAGCTGAAGGAGCTAAGGGTGGGCCCGGAAGTGACCTAATTTAACGTCTGTGTGGAGGGGGCCTCCAAAGGGTGAAAGTTGGACCTCTGAAGAGGAGCCAGGATTCCCAGACTGCCCCCCCTAGGCCAAGATATTGCGGTCAGCCAGATACTGCCACCATCGTAAAGGACTCCAGTGAGGTAGGCAGCCGTTGACATGGCCGCACAACACACCAGAAACAGGTACTAAGGAACCGGAAGTGGGTGGTAAGGGCAACCGGAAGTCCCACCCCTGACCTGCCAGACTTCTTCCTGTGCCTGACTCCTGCATTATTAAATTGGGTATGGAGTGAGTAGGCTTCATAGGAGGACAGAAGGTAATGATAGAGATTAGCCGGGGTTGCCCTCTTGATTAGGGAATTGTCTGCACTGTCCCCAGTGCTCTCAGACAAGACAGCCATGGAAAGTCATCAGCACCGCTGCTTCTGTTATGTCCACTCCCCAGGCCCTGTCCTCTGCCAGCTTCCCAGTAATAAATGTGGAGACAGAGAAGAGACTGTCTGGAAAGGAACGCAGAAAGATCCAGGCCCACACAGTGTGCAGAGCTCAGGCAAGCACTTGGAAAGGTGGCCAGCAGGTTCCATCCCTTACTTCAGTGAGGGCCCTGAAGTGGAGATGGAACACTGGCAAGGGAGAGAAAGGGTCCACTCCCTGAGTGATGGGGAGCCCAGGCAGAAACCCAGACTTGGAGCGTGAGGCCCTGCCTTGGGGTTCCTTGCCCCTGCTGAGGGCCAAAGACAGAGCCAGATGATCCTGGGGGAAATTTTTCCAAAAGTCCAGAACATAAAGATATTTAGATGTCCACCTGCTAAATAGATGGTGTCACTTACCTCCCTCAAATATCCAAAGCAAAACCAACATTAAACCCAGATACTAGTACGTGTCAGGGAGTTTTCTCTCAAAGACTACTACTATGATGCTGATTTTGAAATAGCAAACTCTTCTCACCAAGACTCTTAAATCCTCTCCTAATCATGAGTTTAGCCTGTCTATTGGACAAAGAGCTTTGAAGCTCCAAGGTGATTGACAATGTCTGTTTCCTCTTAGCACTTACAGTCATAGGTGTCATCACAATTCCAAGACTTTCCACAACAACAACAGAAAAAGGCCACTTGTAGGGTAGTGGCCGTGGGCATCAAGGGCTGTGACTAACTGGGTCATCCTGTGACCTTTAGAGGAAAGAGTACTATTCAGAGAGGCAGGAAGTAAGAATAGAAAAATGGTAAGGAGACAGGGAGGATGTGCTCTGAACTCCTGCACAGGGGCTCTGGATGGAGATGGGCTTATTTACTATCTGTGGTCACAGAGAAGTGGTTAACAAACCGAGTGTGGACAGCTTTGTTTGCTGTCAAGTGAGGGCTGCAAGATGAGGTGCATGAGAGAACTGCAGTTTCCTTAAAGACCACACTGTGGTTCCTCCTTAGCTCTCCACCCACTGTCTGCACCCAGAGTTCCTGGAGGGCTCTACTGGACACACCACACTTGGCCTGGGATAAAAGAGACTAAAACTAGAAATCTCATTCCCCTCTAGGTATCTTCCCCAAAGAGTCACACATCATATTACAGCGAACTGTGCGTAATACCCTCGTTTATAGCAGCACAACTCATAAGAGCTACATCTTGGAAACAGCTTCTGTGTCTATCAGTAGACAAACAGATAAAGAAAATGTGGTGTTTATACACAAGGGAGTAATACTGCGTAAAGAAAGATAAACCTGAGGGATTTGTAGCACAAAGGTTGCACCTTGAGACCATAATGGTCTCACAAGCTTAAATATCTTGTGGTTTCTCTTATTCAAGAAACCCAAATTATAAATAAAGAGCAAAATAAAAGCTAGATAATTGGAAGTAGGGAGATGGGTTTTTCTCCAATGGGAAAGGAATCAAGAGATGAGAGGAGGGAGAGGAGGGCAAGGGGATGGAAAAAGGAATTGAGATGTGTTATGCACATGTGTCAGCTCCGCACAGGAATATAAACATTGTGTGCTGTAAATAGGTGCTAATAAAAATAAACAGAAAACAGAGAAAAATTCACAGAACTCAGTAAGCACTTTTTCAATGAATGTGCAGGAAATTTGTGTAACTAAGGAAGAAAACTGATCTTCCCAAGTGACACATATCAACCTGCTCTGCTCATATTTCCAAGGCCACCCACTTGTCACATTGTTCAAGGGGCCTCATTTCCTTCCTCCGCCCCATGGGTGGTGCTCCCCATTCTGCAAAGGTTGGGCTGCCTGCTTCTCAGTTGCCTGCTGCCCATCCCCCTACCCCCCACCCCGAGCTCACCCAAACTGACTCATCCTCACTGTAGAGTCCCCAGCTCCTGGAGGACAGGAGGCAGGTCTGACCCCGCTTGGCCTCCCCCACAGCAGCTGGCTCAAGACCCTGCAGGAAGTAGATTCACCATGAGCATTTCCTAAGTGAGGAGACACCTTACGGCACCAGCCCACCCCACCCAGGGGCCTCTAAGTATGGTTCCTGGAATTAACAAACTGACACTCCCTAAAGCAAACCATACACAAAAAATGTGATCCACAGAGATGAAGCTGGTTGAAAGGCAAACAGTATTCAAGGGATCAATTTTATTGAGCAAACATTCTCTGAAATATGGTACTAGGAGATAGACTTTGAAGGTGTGTTAAACAGCAAATAAATACATGAAAAATGTTCTGTATCACTGGTCATTCAAGAAATGCAAATTAACCAGGTGCAGTGGCACACACCTGTACTCCCAGCACTCGGGAGGCTGAGGCAGGAGTATCACCTCGAGTTCAAGGGCAGCCTGGGCTACAAAGTGAGTTCAAGGCCAGCCCGAACCGCATAGTAAAAACCTACCTCAAAAAAGATCAAATAAAAAATTCAAATTAAAACAATACTGAGATTCTACCTCACTCCAAAAAGAACAGCTATCATCAAGAAATCAACCCATAACAAATGCTGATGCGGACTTGGGGAAAAAAGAACCCTTCTCCATCGTTGGTGGGAGTGTAAACTGAAACAACCATGGAAAGCAGCATGGAGAGTCTTCAAAAAACTAAAACTAGAGGTCCCATTTGACCTAGCTGTTCCACTTCCCAAAAGAGTCAAAGTTGTCATACCACAGTGATACATGCCCGTCCATGTTTATAGCAGAACAATTCACAACAGCTAAATCTGGAAAACAGCCCCTATGCCCATCAACACATAAATGGATAAAAAATATATATATAGTGTTTATGTACAATGCAGTACTACTCTGCCATAAAGAAGGATGATAAATGTGAGGCATTTTAAAGACAATAAATGCATCTTGAGACCATAATTTTAAAATATATCAGAAACACAAGTTTAGACATCACATTGTTTCTCTTGTGTGAGAAACGCAAAGGAGAAATCAGGAACGAGGCGGTGGGTAGATATTTGGAGTAGGAAGAACTTGTTCAAACAGACAGGGGAACAAGGCGGGGGAGGGAAAAGGGATTGTAGAAAAAGAGAGACGAAGGAATAAAACAGAAACAGCTTTTATAAGTGGGGAGGGGAAGGAGGATGGCAGGAAGGGGAGAGGAATGAGAATAAAAAAGAATTAAGACGGATGATGTGCGGGTACGCGTTCCCCATGGCAAGCATGTACTAATAAAAAAATAAACGAATTTTTAAAAATCATGAGATTAAGTCGCCTCCTATTGTGTCACTAGGAAGCAACTTCCAGCACGGGAGCAATAAAAAACGGCCTGTCACCCCTCACCCTCATTCACAAGGGAGCCGCCGCCGGAGCCCCGGAGTTACAAGGCTGGCGGGGGCCGCGTGTGGGAAAACGATGTGCGACCCGAGCATCAGGAGGCCGTGGAAAGGATACGCACCAGATCTGACGGGAGCCCAGAGGGGAAACCGACAAGAAAATGGTTACAAATACAAAAGAGAGAGACTGGGTCTTCATGAACTCTAGGAAAAAAACAGTGAGCGCATGTCCGGGTGCCTCCGGCATTGCCTAGAGAAGAGTCTCAACTAGTGGCTACAGGAGGGAATGTCCCCTTAGGGTAGCCATTTGGAAAAAGATGGCTAAACCCTACCTCGCACTATAAGCGCAAATACATTTTGGATTTCAATCTAAAAAGAAAAGATAATCCTAAAATTTGCAGGAAAAAGTATACTATTTTTAGAATACCTGAGTTGGGAAGGTCTATTTAATGTCATACCCAGATCATAAAGTTATAAACAAAAGAGATTTGGCTATATAAAAATCATAAAGTAATAAAACAACTGAGAGTATAGTATGGAGCTCCCAGGGAGACTTCTTAAAAGAGTGAAGCCATTTTTTCCTTCCTTCTTCATCATCATTAACATAGATGAAATGGCTGGAGCTCCAGGAGCTCCTAGGACCCAGGAGACAACACTGAGACTGCAAGATAGTAATATCCCGGAGCCATCGCTGCCGGACTGGCCACCTCTGCTTTTCCTTTATATGAGAAATAGTTTCTAGGGTCAGACTTTCAGGTCTTTGACATAATTCAGGTAATTCACAACTTCCTGATTCATTCAGAAGCCATTTCCTACTGCAGAGACATTCAGAATCATAGATATTAAAAAAGGGGGGGAAATCACCTGTTTTAGAGGAGTAACGAGAAGCCAGTCTATGGCCTACCGAGTAAGGAACTGAAGGACTCAATCCTCTTCCTTCTACACCACCGACTCTGCCCCGACACCACAATGACCACATATTTTTCTTACTTGGAAATACATTTCAGGAAGAATTCAGCAGTGCCCCAGCACTGTAGCCATGGTACTCTGGGCCATATGATTTCTGCTGGCTTTCAGTTCCCTCTTTTTTTATTTCATCAGCTTTGTTATTTATCATTTTATAACGGTTATGTTAAAATTATCTTCAATGGGGTGTGGTGGCGCACTCCTGCAATGCCAGCACTCCCTCAGGAAGCTGAGGCAGGAGGACCACCTGGGCTACATAGTGAGCTCAAGGCCAGCCTGAACTATAGAGTGAGACCCTGTCTCAAAAAAAAAAAAAAAAAAAAAAAATTTCTTAGGGAACACAAGCCAGAATGGTACTGTCTCAAACTGTGGAAGTTGATCGTGATTTTTATTTTGCCTGTTGTGCATATCTGTATGAACAGGGCTGAGCTTTGTCTTACTGGTAGAAGGAAAGAGAGTTCGTTCTATTTGCTGGGTCTTCAAAAAAAAAAAAGAACCAAAGCGCTCCTGGCCCTCCACGCCACCCTTCCTGCGGGCCCTGAGGAAACCTCTGCTCCCTGGGACCCCTGCCGGGAGGCACCCTCCCTGCACCCCCAGGCCCCCGGAGCGTCCCCGTCCTCTGCCCTTCTGCGATCTCCCGACCCGACCTCTGCAGCCGGGGCTCCGCGAGCAGGGGGTCCTCGAGGACGCCCTGGAGGAAGCGGCCAGCCGCTTCTCTCCCAGCCCCTCGGTTGCTGGGAAAGCGGGCTCCCGGCTCCGACCCCGGACCCAGGCTGTCTGGCCAGCTGAGGGAGCCCCTGGCTGGGAGGCGTCCGAGTCCTCGCTCTGGAAACCTGGAGCTCGGCTCCCCGCGCTGCTGTGAAGAACTTTCCCGGCAAGGACTTGGCTTTGGTGAGCAAATCATACTTTCACATTTATTTACGTTTCCATCTCGACATCTTGGATGAAGTAGGAATGGCAATGATTATGCTAGAATCAAATAGCAATAGCTTTGAAATAGAGCTTTGGACCTTCTAGTTAGAAAATCACACACGGCCAGTGATTTCGTGGCTGAAATAATAATCCGAATCATAAAGTAGAAAGCAAGCAAGTCAGCCTGATTTGGTATAATACACAGGATTTTATTACCTCTATTAGGAAACGTCTAATCTCGGCCATATTTAAATAGTACCATGGGTGCTATTTAAATAAGATACACGTGCGAGTTCTAATGAAGTTCCTGTTCCCCTCCCCCCAAAAGCAGGTACAGTGTTTATCATGGTCTGTGCAATCACGCAGAAATAAAAGGCCCCTCCCAGCATGCTGGTCCAACTACCTACATGGAGCAAAAACAAATTGCGAGGGGGGCGCTGGGGCTGCAGACTGCAGCCACATTCACCGTCCAGGAAAACGCCTCTGCTCTGTGCTCGGCCGTGGGGATGAATGGTGAACGAGGCACCGTTCAGCATCTACGCCCAAAGCCAGTTTCCAGGGCACTGTCTCGGGCACGCACAAGCCGATCCCAAAAATCTCTGAAAACACTCGCCTGTCTCTCAGAGTGACCTTTCAGGATCCATTTCCCGAGTGGGCAGACAGGGGGACCCTCAGCCTGAAAGACCAGCTCTTTCCACCCAGGCCTTCCCCGTCCTGGGATTCCAGCCCCGGCCACAGGCGGAGCTCACTGGGGGTAGAAGGAAGCAGCAAATGATGGGGAGAGGAAAAGGGTTCCCCAAATAATGGGAAGGGTGGGCAGAGACCGGAGAATGTGACGGCACCGCCAGGACGGGTCTGGGGACACTTGGGAGCCACACTGCTGACAGCTAGGAGCCTTCGAACCCAAAGCCCACTCTCGTGACCCTTAAATCCTGCCAAAGTCATTCATGGAAAACTCACGTAACTTTCTCAAATGTTAAAAACATGACTCTTTCTACAAATAGATCTCAAACATGTCAAAAATTCACTCTACTCACTAATGAATAAAAGAAGCAGTATGGCAGTAAGGCTGGCTTAAAGAGCCTGCTAAGAAATGGGGCATCTACAGACATTTATAAAGGAAGTTTAAAGTTCCCAGGCTGGATGCAAAATTGCTTAATGCCCTGAGGCACTAGGGGCAAACCTCTGGCACGCATGCCACAGCGGGCACACAAAGCCCTCTCAGTCAGCGTGTGAGCTGAGTCCCCTCTGCCAAGGTTTGACAAGTTATCAGCATCCACGCGGCAGCAAAGATCACGCTAGCAGGTCGGGGGTTTAGCTCAGTGGCACAGCACCTGCCTGGCAAGCCTGAGGTCCTAAGTTCGATTTTTGGTATCCAAAAAAAAAAAAAAAAAAAAAAAAGATCACGAATCATGCAAAAAGCATGTCAAAGGCAGACTTTTACCTTTCAATGAAGAGCTGTTCATGTCACCGAAAGCTCTGTCATTGGGGTTTTCTTTGAAGACAAAAGCTGTTAATGCGTGAGCTGTTTTTTCTAAACTACAACCACAGTATTGAGTTTAATCGCAGTACCAGAGCTTTGCAATAGATAAATGGTTTGGCGCCGCCGTTTGCCGTCGCTGCCCGCTCTCGGGTGCTATGAAGCCATTTCTGCGGGGGACGTTCTCTTCTGCCGGGCGGACATTGCTCGCGTGTCTACCAAAGAAGGTCTGCGAGCTAGCATGCAACTTCACTGAGTCTGGTCCTCGATTAATAACAAACAGCACATTCAAACAGGCGCATTCTGCAGATCCGCACGTCTCCACCGCGGGTAACATGCCACATCGTCTGCAGATATTTTTGGTCAAAATTTTAGACTGGATGGGGCATCTACTGGCATCTGGTGAGTGGGGGCCAAGAGTGCTGGCGAGCACCTTGCAATTTGCAGATGTCGGCCCCCCAAAAAAGATGTATTCAGCCCAAAACATCACTAGTATGAAGGCTAAGGAACTTTTCCCTGTAAGATTAGATAACACTTGAGTGGGTATTAGAGAGTAAGATACTGCAAAAATGGGCTACCCGTCTTTTTTTTTTACATCTTTCAAGAAATTGTGCAGTTTCTGTTCAAAGGCAGTAGGAAGTTTCTAACAAATTAATAACTTTCTTAATACCATCTGCTTTCTAAGAGATCTCTCAAAAAAATTTCACCTCAGTTTTTTAATAAGGGTTTTCTATTCAACCTGTAGGACATAAATTTTTTTTCAATGTAGCAGGAATTCCCTTCCCCATGTACTGAGCAGTTCGTCTTAGTTTGATCTTAACTACACTTGCTACTTAGAGTCTGGGAGTTTTCCAGGCAGCAGAAAATACTCATAAATTTCTTTCAAAATCAGACTAGTTTATTAAAAAGAAAAAAACAAACATCCAATGTCATTGGGGAAACAGGGAGGCTGGGAGAGGGCCACGCAGTGACACCCTCAGCCTGGGCAATCTGGACAAGTCACCTAGCATCTCAAGTGCTGCATTGCCGGCCGTGGTGGCGCACGCCTGTCATCCCAGCACTCAGGAGGCTGCGGCAGGAGGATCCCGGCAAGTTCGAGACTAGTCTGGGTTACAAAGTGAACTCAAGGCCAGCCTGATCTGCATAGCGAGACTCTCTCTCAAAAAGACCAAAAAATAAAAAATAAAATCAAGTGCTGCACTTAAATCCCAGAAACCAGCAAGGAGGTCATAAGTATTATTGGTGTGTCTGACAGATTCTACTTGTCACTGGGCAGAGGAAAGGTTCTCACATTTCAGGGAAAGCCCAGAATGTGTTCCAAAGCCAACTCAGTGCTGATCTGGATCTGTAAAAAGTAAACACAGCGCGCCAGGCTCCTTCTGGTGAGCCAGGCGCAGTTGGCTCCTACTGCACAAGGTGTGCTCGAAAGGGCGGCGAGAGGGAATCCAGGGTGGCGCGGGACACACGTACGGTCTGACCTGATGGCTTACAGCCTTTGAAATGCTCCACCAGGGTCTAGTACTAAGGTGCCAATAGAGCTGTCTGGGGCAGGGGGCCGGGGGATCTACGGACCTGGAAGCGCCCCTTCCTGCGTGGCTGCACTGGGTTTCTCCTGATACCTGTGCACCTCAGAGGAGATGACAACCCGAGTCACAGCTTTCCCTACCCGGCCCATTCCTCCCATCCGAGCTGCCGCTGGTTGTGGTGAGATGGGTCATTAGCTCCCAGACCTCTATGGAGGAACAGCCCTGTCTCCGAAGCCGGACACACAGCCTTCGGCCGCTTAGAATGTTTGCTTTGTGCTTCTCCGCATACCCGGCTTCATGACCTGGCCCCCCCTCTCACCTTTAGTGATTACCGTGTTATTCTCAGGCAGCTGAAGATCCTCGGGTCACCGTTTCCTAACCTTGTAGTTTTGCTTTCGCTCAAGTGAATTAAACATCTATGGAAATCAAGCAGCTCTGTTCACAGGGGGTCGGAAGTGTCTGGCAAATCAGCGACCAACTCGGTGGCAGCCCAGCCACTGCGTGACCAGTCGCATGGCCAGGCCAGGGCCTTGACGTTTACCCTGAAGAACCTGGCGCTTTTTACATCTTGGCAATGGTAATGAATGGAGAATCAGCTAATACCCAGCACTGACTCCCAGCGTCAATTTCCGGTGGACCATCGAGGGCACGTTCAACCTGATTACTAATCTCTTTGAAAATATTCCCCGAGAGAAGCAGTCTCCACAGGGTGAGACATCCCCTAAGCCACTTTGGGCTTGGGCCAGTCTCAGGACTAAAGTGTAAGTTTTTAATGCCTCATGAATATAAGACAGTTAACTTCTTATGTCCCATAAAACACGCAGCTGTGTGATATGATCATGGTTCCAACAATGAACGTTTACTCTCTTTAATAGAAATTCTATGCCCTGCACTCAGGAGGCTGAGGCAGGAGGATCGTTGCAAGTTTGAGACCAGACGAGGCTACAAAGTGAGCTCAAGGACAGCCTGAACTGCGTAGGGAGACCCTGTCTCAAAAAGACCAAAAAAGAAAGAAAGAAATTCTGTGCCCAGCTACCGCACTTCTGTGAACTTTCTGCACTTTTTGACTTTTTAACATCTTATCATAAAATGATCTTTTCCTATTCTTGTAATGCTTTTATGAATATTTATGGAGAAAGACACACACACACACACACACACATAGTGTATTTTAAATATATGCAATTACCACATAGCAATTCTACTTCATTAAACACTTGTTTGCTTGTTTGCTTGTTTTTTTAGTACTGGGGGTTGAACCCAAGGAATGTGAAGTTACATTCCCAGCCCTTTTTACTATTTTATTCTGAGATTATTTCTCATGACGTTGCTTGGGCTGACCTCGAATTTAAGACACTCCCACTGTAGCCTTCTAATTACCTGGGAATGCAGACATACATTTTTGGTACCAAGAATCGAACTCACAACTTTCCACTTGCCAGGCAGGCCCTGTGCCACTGAGCTATATCCTTGGCCCCAAAGCCATTTTTTATTAAAAGAATTGTGAAGCCTGAAGCTGTAGCTTCACAGGATGGACCTCCCCGAGCACCCACAAAGCCCTGGGTTCAATCCCCAGCACTACACATAGACACAGAGAATTAGACTTCATTGATAGCAGAATGGATAAAGTGTGGCTATACCTACAATGAAAGACTGAGCTTCAAAACGGGAGAAGGTTCTGACACACGCTACACTGTGGATGAATCTTGAGGACCTCGTGCTAAATGAAGTAACAGTCACAAAGTGAACTACTGCGTGATTCCACCCCTAAAAAGCATCCAGAGTGATCAAATTCACAGAGGAAAAGAAGTAGAATAGTGATTACCGGGGGTCTTAGTCACTATCTTCAACACTGGGACAAAATACCCAACACCCACGATTTAAAGAGGCTCACAGTTAGAGAGGCTTCAGTCCATGGTCAGCTGACTCCAAGACAAGGCGGCAGGGCAGAGAGGCGTCCCAGAGGAGAGCTGCTCCATCCACAGTGGGCAGGAAGCAGAGTGTGAAGGGAGGAGTGGAGGAGAAGGATGTAAGCTTTCAGGCCACACCCTCAGTGACCTCTTCCCCAGCCAAGCCCCACCTCCCAACATCACCTTTAGCTATAAACTCATCAGGGGACTAATCCACTGGATGAGAACAGCACTCCCACGAGCCAACTATAGAAAGGAGTTCATGTAATTAACTTCTGAGTAAGGCAGCTAGCTCAGAGAAGAGCCTGAGACAGAGCTGGGCCTTCAGTCATATTGATAAGAATGAAGTAACAACAGGCAGTGAACTAGGACTTTGGACCAAGAATGAACTTCCTCAGGCAGTGTGGGTGCAGCCCCCTCCCCTCTGAAGGGATTTGCACTGTTCCCTAGGAGCTCCTGGGTTTTGGGGAACTTAATATGCAAAATAACCATCTGCTATTTAAAATTCCAGCTTCCTTTAAACCCTACCTGCTGGGTTAGCAGAGCCTGAGTTCCCACTGGCTATTCTACATCCACAGAGCCACCTGTGCGGGGGACCGCTAAACACGTGAGCGAGCCCCACGCATCCGGAGAAAGCCCCCCGACGGAGGGACCACATGAAAAACCCACTCTTCGGATTCCACTCCTGGATCCGCCAGGAGCCTCTTTTCTTCTCCTTATTTCCAATAAAAACTCTCCTAACTTCCGCCTTTGGTTTCTCGACCTCATGCCTCCGTGCTGTGAGACCACAAGCTCAGGTTTAAAGAAGTTACAAAATCAACTGTTTCATGGTCATTTCCCAAAAGCCCCACCCACGAGCACATGGGGCTTTAGGGGACGTCTGGGTACAAACCACAATGCCAGGGGCCAGAGCACAAAGAGAAAGGGGAGGTGGGTATTGTCGGATGGACACAGAGTTTCAGTTTGGGATGATGGGAAGTTCTGAGATTCCTGTGCAGACAGTTACTCTACAATGCAGGGGCCAGGATATAGCTCAGGGGCACAGCGCCAGTCTGGCAAGTGCAAGATCCTGAGTTCGATTCCTGGTACCAAAAAAAAAAAAATGCAAATGTACTACCATGCTTGCATTGAGCAATACACTTTAAAAAAAAAAAGGATAAAATTAACCCAGGATAGTGGTACATGCCTGTAATCCCAGCACTCGGGAGGCTGAGGCAGGAGGATCATTGCAAGTGTGAGACAAGCCTGGGGTATAAAGTGAGCTCAAGGCCAGCCTGAACTGCATAGTGAGACCCTGTCTCAAAAAGAAAAAAAAAAAAAAAAAAAAAAAAAAAAAAAAAAAAAGGATAAAATGGTAAATTGATTCAACTCAGTGTTTACAATGCCAACAGGACTCCCAGCTCAGCTGAGTGACAAGTTTGAGTAGTGATACCTACGTCACTTGCACGGAAGCAGAGGCACCTGCACCAGGAAGGTGCCCAGGCCTTAGGGACCCGGACGTCGCTGATGGCAAGAGACCTCAGGCTGCGAACAAAGGTGCATCTTAGAAATAAGGGCACTTTTTTTTTTTGTTTTTTTTTGGTCTTTTTTGAGGCAAGGTTTCACTATATGGTTCAGGCTGGCCTTGAACTCACCTTGTAGCCCAGGCTGGCCTTGAACTTACAGTGATCCTCCTGCCTCAGCCTCCTGAGTGCTGGGAAGGGCTCATAATTTTTAAAAGTACAGTACAATGGTGGTGTATCTACTGTACAATGGTTGGTGTATCTGAGGTTGACCTCCAGCTATTTCAAATGTTCTTACACAAACTTGCCCAGCTCCATGCATTTAATTCACATAGGTCAAATTAAGTAATGAAAATTTGTTACCATTCCCAGAACAAAATCTTGTACAACGTGTTTCTTTTTGCCTAAAATATTGATCTGTTTCCCACCCAATTCAGTGCTACTAGCTAGCAACAGCTTCTGGAATATGATGAAGATGACAC
>RJWM01034029.1:0-20053 GCA_004363535.1 Dasyprocta punctata
CTGTGCTGCTCCATAAAAAATATGTTGGATTCACTGTGGCAGATGATAACTGTGAGATGTGGGAGACACCAAGGAGACCTTTAGAGAAGTAAAATACGACAGCTGCACACTACAGATGAAAGCAAAACATTAGAGATAGAAATATCCATATATATATATATATATATATATCAGTAAGAATAGTTGGTCTTTTTTTTTTTTTTTTTTTTTTGTGGCACCGGGGATTGAACTCACAGCCTCACACCTGCCAGGGCAGGCGCTTAAGTCGCCGAGCCAAACTCCCGGCCCTGGTTTTTTTGAGGCAGGGTCGCACTATGTAGCTCAGGCCGGCCTTGTGCTCGCGTTGTAGCCCAAGCCGGCCTCGAACTCACAACGCTCCTCCTACCTCAGCCTCCCGAGTGCTGGGATTAAAGGCGTGCGCCACCACGCCCGGCTTTGTTTTGTTTTTGAGAGAGGATCTTACTATCTTTCCCAGGCTGGTCTCAAACTCCTGGGCTCAGGCAATCTTCTTGCCTCAGCCTTCTGAGCAGCTGGGACTCCCTCCTACTGCGCCTAGCTTTGGACAGACACTGTATTAAGACTGTGCTCCAAAGCAACAAAGCAAAATTAGGTAAATTAGACCTACATGAAAACTAAAGAGCTTCTATGCCTCAAAGGACAGAATCAGCAGAGTGAAAAGGTAGCCCATGAAATAGGAGAAAATGTTTGCAAATCATGCATCCAATATGGATATATATATATAGCTTCTGTAACTCAGCAATGACAAAAAAAATTTTAAATAGCCAAACAATTAGGATAGACATCTCTCCAAAGAGGATATTCAAATGGACAAGTATATGATAAGATATTCAACATCACTAACAATAGGGAAATGTAAATCCAAACCACAGTGAATTATCACCTATCTTCCATCCATTAGAATGTCTATTAAAAAATACAGTAAGCAGAGCCAGGAATATAGCTCAGCTGCACAAGTGCTGGCCTGGCAAGCACAAGGTCATGAGTTTGATCCCAAGTATCAAAAAAAGAGAAAAAATACAGTACATATCAAAGGTTGGCAAGGATATAGAGAAACTAGAACCCTTGTAAACTGTTGGTGGCAATGTAAAAAGTGCAGCTACTATGAAAAAATAATATACAGGTTCCTTAAAATTAAAAACAGAATACCAAATGACTCAGAAATTTCACTTTTGGGTATATAAAGAATTGAAATCTGTGTGTGTGCGTGTGTGTGTGTGAGTGTGTGTGTGTGTGTGTGTGTGTTTAGACACAATCTCACTGTATAGCTCCAGCTGGCCTCAGACTTGCTTTATAGCCTAGGCTGGTCTCAAACTTGTGATCTTCCTGCCTCAGCCTCCTGAGTGCTGGGATTACAGGCATGCACCAACACACCTCACTGAGATCAATATCTTGAAGACATATTTGTATACCCATGCTCATATCAGCATTATTCAAATAGTTAAGAGATGGTAACAATACAAATACCTGTCTTAGTTACTTTTCACTCATTGCTGAGACAGAATACCTGACGCCCAAAATTAGGGGAGAAAAAGTTTATTTCCAACAGTTCTCAGGGTTTCAGTCCATACTTAGCTGGCTCCAAGGCAGCATGGCATGGTGGGGCAGCCATTCATGGAAGCTGCCAAACAGCAAGGCCAACCAGTGGGATAGAAGGCTGGAGAGAGAGAGCCTTCCTCTTGCCCTTACACAGTATATCGGCTCCACCCCTAGGCAGGTGCAGTACTCACATCACCAATCCCAGTGCCAGACAACAAAACAATCATGAATGCCAGACTCAGCCCTATCCATGCCACAATTACATGAGGTTTTGGGGGGCCACAGGACCGACCGCACTATATCAATATCCATCACCTGATGAATGAATACATGAAATGCGGTTTACACACACCAAGAAATGTTACCCTTTAAAAAGAATGAAATTCTGAGGCATGCTGCAACACTGAATGAACCTGGAGGACATTATGCTAAGAGAAATAATCCAACCACAGAAAAAGGCCAATACTATACAATTTCAATTATACAAGCTATTAAAAGTAGTCACAGTCACAGAAATAAAAAGATAATGCTAGCCAAGGGATAAAAAGAATGCTAGCCAAGGGCTGAGGGCTGGGAAGAAGGGATGGGAAGCTTAAGAGGTACAGGATTCCAGTTTCTCAAGATGAAATTTTTCTGGAGATGGATGTGTGTCTCTCACAAATTCAACCATTCAAAGTTAAAAACCTAATCCCAAAAGTCATGTGTTAACAGTATTTGGAGGTAAAATCTTTTGGAGGAAATTATATCACTAGAGCAGAGGCATCATGGAATAATGAACTAATGGATTAGTGGATTCATGGGTTATTGAGGTAGCAGACTTTGTTATAAAAGTGCGTTCTCATGTTGTGAGTCAGCACCATTCATGGACTGCAGAGGGAGGGAACCAGACCTCACCAGGAAGCAATCCCAGCCGGGAAACCATATCATTTCGATTATTTTGTTGGGTTGGGTTTTATTCTCTTTTGTTTTGTTTGATTATGTTAAATCTGATGGCACGAGCAGCTGTTTGAAAGATAGCAAGACATATTCTGGTAGTCATGTTGGATTTACTATTGGCTTGTTTTGAAGTCCTTTATTGCATTCATTGTTTCGGTTTTATTGTTTCTATTCTGTTCTGTTCTGTTTGATTTTTATTATGCCTGAAGATATCTGCAGCTGCTGGAAGATAACAAAAGGCAGTATGGTAACTATTGCTGGTTTCATAAGGTTTTGAAGTCCTGTATCACTCATGCTGGTTTATTTTGATTGGTTTTATTCTGTTTTGTTTTCCTTGGCTTTACGTTCCTTAAAATTAAAAAAAGAAAGTGAGCTCTCTCTGGCACTCTTGCTGTCACCACGTGATGTCCTCCACCACGCTACAGTGCAGGAAGAAGGCCCTCACCAGATGCTGAGCAGATGCTGGCACTGAGCTCTGGGACTTCCCAGCCCCCAGAAATTTTAGCTAAACAGACTTCCTTGTTAATTATTCAGTATATAGCATTCAGTGATAGCAACAGAAAATTAACTAAGCCAGATAATTATGATGGTTGCATGATGGTGTGAATGTACTTAGTGCCACTAATCTGTACCCTTAAAAATGGTTAGGACAGATGGTACGTTTTGTATTATGTGCATTTTACCACAGTTTTTTTAAAAAGGAAGAGAACACTGGGCTCAGTCAGAGGCCAACAGACTTTTTATGTAAAGGATCAGATGGTAAGTATTTTAACCTTACGGGCCAAATAGTGTCTGTCATAACTACTCAGCTCTGCTCCAGAGACGTAAGAGCAGTCAAGGGCAACATCTAAATTATTGTAAATGTGTAAATGACATGGCTGTGTTCCAATAAAACCTTACTTTAAAAAACAGGATGCAGGCCAGAATTGGTTCATGAGCTTGCCAACCTCCGTGCTAAGTAAAACAAACAAACAGCATAGAAAAGAAACACAAAATAAATTACTATTAGTATTTGAATATAAACATATAACTGTCAGAAATACTGCACATTCTTCAAAGATCCACACTGGAAGAGAAATAACAAACACAGAAAAGGTGCCTCGACAGCGGAGAACGGGAATTCTGATAGGAAAGGAAAATGCCTTGATGTGGGAGGGAAGCGCAATGGAAGGAATGACGACACAGCTGTCCCACAAATTTCAGCGTGAGAAATTCAACGCTTTGCATCCAAGGTTCAGGACAGGAAAGGGAGAAGAAGGGAAGAGATTCAGGCAGGCGCTGGGCACAGCGAGGAAATTCTGTAACATCAGAACAAAGTAAGGAACCAAAAGCCACGTACTGGAACTCACGTACAGGAAGGGAACATGGTCCAGGGGAAGAAGAGTAAGCTTGGACCCCACTCCACACCCCAGGTTTGGTGATGGAATTTGAGAGGACAACACAAAAAAACCTAGTAGAAGAAGTCACATGGACTGCCTCGTGGCTGCGGAGGGTGAGAAGGGGAGTAGGGGTGGGGTGGGAGGCTCGAGGCATAGACTTCCGCGCACAGGCAGAACCAGCAGCCAGGACAGCACTGCCCCCGTCTGCAGATGAAGTCCAGCTGCCTGCCAGCCTGTGTCAGACACAAGCGAGCCGGCCCTCTTCAGCCATGAGCAGAAAAAGCTGCTACTTGCAGAAGAAGCTGAAGCCACGAAGTTAGGTTTGGAGCAAGTATATTCCATCAGACTGGAGCCGACACAATCCTTTAAAAAATGGGTAGTGCATACGTGTGACTCACAAGAAGAACACCCGCTCTGGAGATGAGTACACAGACAACATCATAAAGAAGTCAGTCAAACACATCTTGAGGGGGCAGGTATCCACCCGAAACTGCTTACTGAGTGAAATTAAGTAGTATATGTCAACACATCCCAGGTCTCATTAGGTGCCAGAAAGAACCTACCAATTAAATTATGATACAACAGTGCAGCACATCAACTGAAGGATGAAGTCCAATTGTAGAGATATTAAAATGTGAAAATATATGAGCCTGAGAATCAGAAAGACAGGTGTATAGGAAGCGTGTTCCATGATCAAGGAAACAAACAAACGTGAAATTCAATGCCAGGGTGGGCATGGTGGCACATGCCTGTAATCTCAGTTATTCAGGCAGCTAAGGCAGGAAGATCCTGCCTGGGTTACGTAGCAAAATCCTGTCATAAAATAAAATAAGGGCCGGGGATTGAGCTCAGTGGCAGAGTGCTTGCCTACCACGTACAAAGCCCTGCGCTAAATCCCCAGTACTGAGGGAAAAAAATCATACTTAATGAAACAGAAAGACTAGGCAGGACAATCTGAAAGGAATTTTTTGTTTGCTTGTTTTTTGAGTCAGGGTCTCACTATGTAGTTCAGGTTGGTTTTTATTTTATTAGGTAGTCAGGCTGGCCTCATACTTGCAGCAATCCTCCTGCCTCAGCCTCCCAAGTGCTGGGATTAAAGGGATGCACCACCACACGTGGCTCAAAGAAATTTTAAAATAAGCATTCTTAAAATGTTCAAAGCAAGAAGTTATGAAATAAGGATGGGCAGACATAAAAAGAATTAAGTAAAATATTAGAAAATAAAAACATATAATTTTTAAAATTTTAAACTCTGAGTCTGTTTATGAGGACACACATTCAGAGATAATCCATGAGGGACATTCTACAAAACAATTGGTGTACACCCTTTAAATGTCAGTGCCATAAAAAGTAAAAAAGGAAGGAAAGAGTTGATAAAGGAGCTGGGATATAACTCAGTGGTGGAGTGCTAAATTGCCCAAGCTGGAATGTGCAATTCTCCTGTCTTAGCCTTCTTCTTCTTTTTTTTTAATTTTAAAGAGAAAAAAACATAAGACAAAATTTCAAAACAATGTCGTAGCCTTCTTAGCCTACAATCCTAGCACTGGAGAGGCTAAAGCAGGAGAACTGCAAATTCAAGTCCTGCCTGGGTGACTTAGTGAGATTCTGTTACAAAAAAGATGGCGGGCGGTGGTGGTGGAGGTGTGGGTGGAGAATGGAGATGTAGCTCAGTGTAAAGGCCCTGGGTTCAATCCCTAGTACCACAATAAAACAACATAACATAGTACAGAATAAGATGCAACCATCTCTTAAACTGATACTGTAAATTATGGGTCATTTGCTACATTAGTCTTTAAACTTTTCTGTACCTTTTTTGCAGTACTGGGGATGGACCTTGGGGCTCTGTGCACACTAAGCAGCTGTTCTACCATTTGAGTTATACCCCAGACACTATATAATTTCAATGCTGAGTAATTTGTGAGGCTGTTGATGCATCCTTGGGGCTAAAGCTATGAGATACAGAATAAAATCAGATGTTATTTAAATTTGTGTCCCATCTGAACAGACACTTCTCATAAGAAGACATACAAATGAGCTGGAGCTATGACTCAATGTAAAACACTCACCTACTATATATGAGGCTCTGAGTTTAACACTACAAAAAGATAAAAACAACCTTAGAAAATATATAAATGACCAACACATTTATGAAAAAGGGCTCAACATCAATAATCACATAAATTAAAACCATAATACTTCATACCTGTTAGAACTACTTTTATTTAAAAAGATAGAATAGAAGGAACAAAAAAAGAGTGCAGAGTGTCCAACAGAATGGCATGAAGGAAAATATCCTTAGAGCCAAAGAGGGAGCTGAAGAAATAAAAACGCAGATGAAACCGATATAGGTAAGACTATAGTTAGAAATGATGGTGCACAAAGTACTTAAGACTCTAAAATAAAGGTTAAAAGACAAAAGTATAGCAAATTTGCTAATAACTATTACAATATAAAATGAAAGAAAATGTGACAAAAATGCATAAAATGTGACATAAAAGCATAAAATGAAGGGTAGTAGAAATATAGAGGTTAGTGTACAAGTTGGTTATCAGTTTAAAGCAGACTTACAAACACGTAAACTTCATGATAACAACAGAGCACAAGCCTGTAGCAAATAAACGAAAGGCAGAGGAAAGAAAGTGTGTCAGTACAGAAAACCATCAAAGCACAAAAGAAGACAGAAAGAAGGAAACAAAGGAGCAATGGGCATTAAAAAAGTCAGAAAATAATGAACAAAATGGCAATCACAAGTCCTTACCTATCAATAATTACTTTAAACATAAATTCATTGAATTCTCCAAACAAATGACACTGAGCGGCCACGTTCTTTGACTCAACTATACACTGCCCACAAGAAACCCACTTCACTTTGATGGAGTCCCATAGATTGAAACTGACAGGCTTTTTCATGTGGTGCCTCACATGTAGTTGCTAACACCAAGATGAAGGCACCAGCTACCACAAACTCATTGAAGTGGGTGAGGAACACAAAGTTTGTGTCCTGTGAAAAGCATATGGACACAGGTGCTGCTGCTGATGCTCTGGGTAAAGAATAAAAAGGTTATGTGGGTCTAAATCAGCAGTAGGAACAACAAAAAAGGCTTCCCCATGAAGAAGTTGCTGTCACCCATGGTCCTGTGTGCCTGCTACTGAGTAAAGGGCATTCTTGTTACAGACCAAGGAAAACTAGAAAGAGAAGATATAAATCTGTTTGAAGTTGAGCTGGAGATGTCTATGTGCACATTCTTGCTTGGTTAAAAAAAATGAAAAAGGTAAGGATATTCCTGAACTGATGGGTACAACTGTGCCTGTGGCCCAAAACCAACTGACAGAATCCACAAACTTTTAAATCTCTCTAAAGATGATCAGTGTCGTGCAGCACAAACTCTGGCAGATTGCTCTGAAGAAACAACAAACTAAGAAAAATAAGGAAAGCTTGATATGATGATATATTCCTGTACTCTCCACTATTCAGAAGGATGATACAGAAGGATTACAAATTCAAGGCCATCCTGGGCAACTTAGGGAGACCTTGTCTCAAAATTAAAAATAAAAAAGGGCTGGGGAGGTAGCTCATTGTGAAGGCCCTGAGTAAAATCTCCAGAACCGAAAAACATAAGTAAATAAGTAAGTAGGGCTGAGCATATAGCTTTGTGGTAGAAAGCTCACCCAGCATGCATGAAGACCAAAGTTCAATCCTTAGTACTGCAAAACAAAAGAAAAATAAGAAAGAGGCTACAGAATACACTAAAGTTTGAACCTGCAGAATGAAGCACAAGACTTGAACTACGCTTTACCAAAGAGACCTAATATGTAACAGCTGCAGAATAGACATTCTTCTCAAGCACACATCTGGAATATTCTCCAGGATAAACCATTTGTTAGACCACAAAAAAGTCTTAATGAATTTAAGAAGATTAAAAGAAAATGACCTATTCTGACCACAATGGTAAGAAAGTAGAAATAAATAACAGGAAAAAAAAACCCTAGAAAATTCACAGATTAGTATTAAATAACACTAAACAACCAACAGGGCAAGAAAGAAAATGAAAAGTAAATTTAAAATTTTTCAAACACATAAAAATTAAAATATAACATACTAAAACATAATTGATGCTGCAAAAGCAATGGTAAGAGAGAAATTTATAGCAATAAATGTCTATATAAATACCTCAAGTAAACATTGTAAACTTCATACCTCAAGGAATCAGAAAAACTCTGCTCAAAGTTAGTAGAAAGAAGAAAATAACAAAGAGCAGAGCAGAAACAGATGGAATACACACACACACACAAGACAAAGTTTTTTAAGGGGTCCTCTATCTTTTTGGAACCTCCTACCCTGATCTATCAGAGCAGCTATCTTTTCCTTTTTTCTCCCTTTCCAATAAAGTCTCCAATAAAATATCTTCCTTTTCTTAAACTTTGTTTTAAAAAGGTTTTTTTGAAAAGAAACAAAATTAACAAACTTTAGCTAGACAAAGCAAAAAAGAGACAACTCAAAATCAGAAATGAAAAAGCCATTATATCTCATACCACTGAAATACAAAGAATCATAATAGACTGCTACAAACAATTATTTGCAAACCAGTTGGATAAGTTCCTAGAGATATTCAACTTACCAAGGTTAAATCATGAAGAAGCATAAAATTTGAATATACCAATAATGTGTTAGGATATTGAATTAATAACTGAAACATTTTCCATCAAAGAAAAGCTTAAAACCCGATAGCTTAATTAGTAAATTCTACCAAACATTTAAAGAGGAATTAGTACGAATCCTTCTCAATTATTCCAAAAATTGAAAGGAATCTAGTTCCAAATTACATTTAAGGAAATACACACAAATACACTACTAAAAAAGTGTTTACAGGGTAATATCCCTGGCAAACATAGATGCAAAAATCCTCAACAAAATACTACCAAGCCAAATTCAATAGCCCATTAATAGGATAATACTCCACAGTGAAGTAGGACTTATCCTAGGATGTGATAAGTAAATACAATGCACAACATTAGCAAAATGAAAGATAAAAATCATATAATCATCTCAATGAATTTGATAAAATTCAACATCCCAATAATAAAAATTCTCAACAAATTAGGTATAAAAGAAATGTTAACTGTAACACACCAAAGGCCATTAGTTACAAGCCCACATGTACCATCATGCACAACAGTGAGAAGCTGAAGGCTTTTCCTCCGAGATCTGCTACAAGATGAGTGCACCCACTCCTGCTGCTTGCATTCAATATAGTTCTGAAAGTACTAGCCGGAGAAATTAGGCCAAAAAAGGCACACCGTTCAGAAAGGAAGAAGCAAAATTTTCTCTGTTTTCAGATAACATAATCTTAAATATAGAAAACTCTAGATGGCATCAAAAAAGTGTTAGAACTAATAAACCAATTCGGTAAGTAAAGTTGCAGAACAACCAAAAAAGCCCTGCTAGAATAATAAGTGAATTCAGAAAAGCTGCAGAATATGAAATCAACATATAAAACTTATTTATGTTTCTTTATAATCATACCAAATCACCTGAAAAAAAGTAAGAAGACAATCCACTCACAATAGCAACAAAAAGAATAAGATACTTAAAAATAGATATAACCACGGAGGTGAAAGACCTTTCTAGTGACAGCTATAAAGCATTGATAAAAAAAAAAAAAAAAGACAAAAATGGAACTATTCCACATTCATGGTTCAGAAGACTCAATATGGTCAAAATCCTAAGTGATCTGCAGATTCAGTGTAAGGCCTATCAAAATCTCAATGGCATTTTCACAAAAATAGAGGGGAAAAAACACCAAATAACCTGCTTTGAAAATAGGCAAAGGACCTGAATAGACATCTCTCAAAAGAAGACATCCCAGGGCTGGGGATATAGCTCAGTGGTGCAGTGCCTGCCTGGCAAGCTCAAGGTCCTGACTTTGATTCCCAGTATCCACAAAAGGAAGAAGATGAAGAAATGGGCTAGCAGATACATGAAAAATGATCAGTATCACTAATCAATAGGGAAATACAAATCAAAACTACCTCACACCAGTTAGAATGGCTATTATCAGACAAACAGAAACAAAAACCTGATTTGTTAAGCACATTCAAATATCCAAGAGACTTTCAGTAGGTTATAAGTGGTACAAAATTGTTTCACAGAATACAATCGGCTTGATTGACTTAATAAATCATTAATCAAATTTTACTTTCATAGAACAGGATAATTTTCAAGGAAAAAGGGTTTTGGATTAATAATCTGAATTTTTCATTGAATATTAATTTTTATTAAGTTTATTGGTACGTTAGATATACATGATGGTCATATTCATCACAAGGAATTTGTACCCACACATGATATATTTTGATTCCTCTTTTTTTCCCAATCCCCTCTCCTCCCTTCAACCCATCTTCCCCCCCATTTACAAAGCTTTGTTTCCATTTTATCCTTTTTTAAATTTTTTTTCCTTTCCCCTTCCTTCCTTTCCCTCTCCCTCACCTTAGTTCTTCTTTCCTTTTAAACAATTTCTTCCCATTTCACAATATCTATTCTAGATTTTGGTCCTTATTTACTCTTTCAGTTTCCCACACCAGGGAGACAATGAGGTATTCACACATGTGAGTCTGATTTATTTCACTTAAAAGTATGGGCTCAGGTGCATCCATTTACTGAGAAATGTTTATAGCAGCACAGTTTGTAACAGCTAAATCTTGGAAACAACCCAAATGCCCATCAACCAAGGAATGGATAAAGAAGATGTGGGGGTTTTTTATATAATGGAGTACCACTCTGCCATAAAGAAATATTGATTCTTAAAGCCCAGAAAGCGCAAATAGTCTCCTATGAACAAAGCTGCTCTTGCAGACCTGCTAAGAAAATTACACATAAATCTCATAACTTTTAGATTTTTAGTAATTTAATCATTTCCTGTAAATTTTAGATTCACCAAAAGATAAAAAACAGGCCAGATGTGGTGGCGCATGCCTGTAATCCCAGCACTTGGGAGGCTGAAGGAGGAGGATCGTTGCAAGTTTGAGGCCAGCCTGGGCTGCAAAGTGAGTTCAAGGCCAGCCTGAACTGCATAGTGAGACCCTGTCTCAAAAAGACCCCCCCACACACACACACACACAAACCCTCTGGAAAAAATTTAGAAACCAGAATTACATCTCCTGAAATTTCAAATGACATAAGAAAACAATGTCACTATACCTCCCCAGGTGTTGATATGGATTTTCTTCCACCACACATATAGGAAAAGAAGGGCAGACAGGAAGAACTGGGAGGTGGTGTTGGCCCAGGCAGACCCTCTGAAGGAGAAAAAGGCATCATTACCCCTGAGAAAATTCTTTCAAAGATGAACCGACAGTCCTGGAGAGCTTTGGCTCCGCAGTAGACGCAGTTACTTCATGAGTCTGAAGCTCCTCCAACATCTTCTCTTAATATTTTAAAAACTGCACTTTATAATAGATTTATTTTGTTCCCACTGAGATAGAGTTTTGTAGAAGAAACCAATATTACTATTCACCAATGGGAAAATAAAAAGACATCAATATTTACCACCATTTCTTGTAGAAGAGCTTCAAATAACCCACTAAATAATTTCTCAGATACAGTTAGTCAAAAGGAATATATCAACCAGCTAGTGTTCAAAATACTGCCCTACATCCTGCTAGCTTTCTTTTCTAGGATTATAACAGGTTTGCTTTCCATTAGAACTAAGCTTGTTGTTTTTTTAGTATTATTATTTCTTATTTGTATTTTTATTTTTTCTTTGGTACCCAGAATCAAATTCAGGACCTTGCGCTTGCCAGGCAGGTGCTTATGCCACTGAGATAGATCCCTAGCCCTAGAATTTAAGTGTGGGACAGCTCCAATAGTTCGCAATTTATCACCACAAATAAAATGTCCATCCTGTTACAGTGAGCCAGGAACTCTGCTTTCTCATTTATTTTTCATTTCAGTCCCCCGTCCAGCCTTCACATTTTATTGATTACTAATCCATTCCTGTATTTTCTTATCTTATCCTACCCCAGACTGTTGTACTACGGTTCCTCGGGAACCTTCTAAGAGAAGCCTCTGAGGTACACCTCACAGGAGCTGGAGACTGGACGGTCAGGTTCTGGTCCTCACTCTGGCCTGCTGACTCCAGCTTCCCCTGGCTGTCACGTCCTCCAGCCTTTTAGCATAAAGAACATTTTTTAAACGGACTTCCACTGATTGTGATTGTTTTTATTGCTGCTTGTTTTTTGTTTGCTTTCACTGTGCTGGGGAAACAACCCAGGGCTTTGACCTGCTAGGCAAATGCTCTACGATGTGTTATGTTCTAACCCTCTGCGATCTATTTGTTGATGGCTTTTAACAGTAAGAAATAACTTTTCCATCAGTACCCACATTATTAACACGTGTACACACAACCACCCATACATACCCGATACAAGTCTCATAAAAAAATATCTCCATGGTGGTTGATATTCCACGTATTTTCTATTTCATTTCATTTTCTCCTATTCGATTCATAGGATATTTCATTTTTTAAAAGTTCTGGTCATGATCCACTAAACTTATTTTTGTTTACAAAGGAACACACTACGCTGAAGCACCCCAAAAGTGCTGGGGCTCAGTCTGCACTGCAGGCATGATCATTCTCTAACCACACATGCAAGGCTGGCCCCAGGCCAAGCCCAGAGAGAGTGAGTCCTCAGGTGAGGGCTGGACCCGCAGGGCACCCGCAGGGCAAGTCCACACTGACGGTGCTCGCTCGCTCTGTGGGACCTTCTTGTCCTCAAGCTTCATAAGACAGAATCTGGCTCACGCTTCTACAACTCAGACCCTGGGAAGAGTCCCTGCAGGTGTCCACCCACTTCTGCCCTCTGCCTGGGTCACCCACCTCAGCCTTCATGGACCGAGCAGCTCCCTTCTCCCAGCTAACTCTATTTTTACTCACAGCTATCAGCTTACACATCACTTCCTCCAGCGCCCAGTCCCCTCCTTCCATCTAACGTTCACCCACTTTCAACAGCCTGCACGGACTGCTCCCACCATAAGCTCACAAAGCAGCCCGCTGTGACCTGTCTTTCAGGTAAGAAAACCAGCCTCTGGGTGCTTGTTTTATCTGTCTGCATTCCCTCTGGGGATTGCTTCATCCCGTCTCCCGACCCTCAGGACTGAAGCCAGCACTTCCGTTTTTGTTGAATGAACAGGTCATGACTTACACTACTCCGAGGTCCAGGGCGTACAGCAAGAGGGCATTCATGCCCACGTTGATGACATTCGCTGCAATTCCAGTAATAACCTGGGGCATGATGATGCCCTAAATTTCCGAAACAAACAGGAAAACAGCATGTTTAAAAGCTACTCAGCCAAGTTGTCAAGTGAACTTTCAGAGTTAAATGGGTAACTTGTTTTCTGAGATGGGGTCTTACACTATTGTCACTCCTGGGCTCAAGCATCCTCCCACCCCAGCCTCCCCAGTAGCAGGGCCTGCACCACCATGGCCCACCTACCGGAGACACCTGCAGGCAGTCATACAAGACTGAACAGCCAGGAGCAGAAACAACCAGATACCCTCCCCTCCTTGGTGCGCCTTGGTGACAAGTCAACCAAAAGCTTGTAAATGCTTCTGAAAGCCCTGGCAGGTCGTAGTTTCCATAACAGTGGCCGAGAGGATAGAGGGAATAATCACCTGAAGGGCAAGCAGGCCCTGGCATGACACACAAAAGAAAGCCTCTGTGGGACACAGTAGGGCCAAACTGCTTTATTCTTCTCCAGGGTTGTGGGGAGTGTTAAGTCTCATGTGCAAAACACCTGGCAGGGCCTACTTCGTAGCAGGTGTGCAGAAAACGTTTGTCCCTTTGTTTTATGGTACCAGTCCCCACTACTTCTGTTTCCACTGCCCACTCTAGTGCTTGGATAGACATTTTCTTCAAGTAACACCTTCCCTTCATTCAAACAGAGAGTTGCCTACTAGGAAGACAGAATGCATTTATTCTGGATTCATGGACAATGCTTTTATGTTTAAAGGCTGGCAGGCTATTTGTCTGGGATGGACGGCAAACGGACAGTGACGAGGGCTCAGCCTCTGACCTTACCCACCCATCTCCTAGCCCCGGCCTTCTCCCTCACCTCCCTGTCTCCGCTGGTGTACTGAGGTCACAGTGCCCCGCTACTGCTTCCAGGAATGTCTCAGTAGTAAATCTGGGCCCTTTCCCTCTAAATCACAAGTTCAGGCCCAGGTCCCTGGCTAGTTGCAGAACAGGCTGCCAGCACCCAGAAGAGGTAAGGAGCGGAGAGGGATAAGAGATGATCAGGAGGAAGTGTGTTACGAGCGTCTCTCCTGGGCTGGATGATACCCAGCTACAAGGTCCTACATCTCCCACACAAAGAACTCTGGTAGGAAAAAGTATGAATTACTTTCATAGCAAATTTCTTTAAATTATTTACGTTTCTAGTATTATGGAGTAAAAACATAAAAAGAACCAGTACCTGACTTTGTAAATATTTTGTCTGTAGCTGGAATAGGAATGCTGCCTATAAGATTAAACAGAAAGGCAAACATCAAGTGTTTACTTCAGTTCTGATTTGGTGGTGGTGGTGGTGTTATTTATGTGGTGCTGTGGCTGGAACTCAGGGTCTCACATCTGCTAGGCAAGCACTCTACAAATGAGCTGTCCCAGTTCTAATTTCTAGCACAGTACCTCTTGATTATGTGATCTCAAATTTAGAAAACTAGACTCACCATAAACGAACACTAGGACACTAACTATGTGAAATTTTTTACAGGAGATAGATTTAGTCCCTGAATAATGGACACAGGCAAATTCTAAACAGTCGAAGCATAAGCCACAGCCTTGATATTCTGAATGGCTCCAAGGGTACCCAGGAAATGTCCTGAATAATTCACTATCAAAAGTTATAATGGAATAAAGAATCAGGAAGAAAACATTTCCCCTTCATTTCTTGCATCTAATTTAAGCTGGTTGGGGCTGGGGATATAGCTCAGTGGCGTAAGAGCCTGCCTAGCAACTACAAAGTTGTGAGTTCAATTCCTGGTACCCTTCCCCCCAAAAATTATAATTTAAGCTGGTGGACACCAGAGTGGTAGGGATTCAGTAAGGTAGGGACAGCGGATCCCAGAAATACCTGTTGAGCTTTTGCATGAATGGCACCATGATCAATAAATGACAAGGAGGGAGGCAGGGCAACGCAAACACACGAGCTGCTCTATGCCCAGCAGCGACAGCCTTGATACTTACAGGGAGAGCAGGAATGAAAATTATCACATAGATCTGGGCTATCCTGTAATAAATAACAAAACAGTCTTTAATTAATATTAAAATGATTCCTGGTCATACCACCTTCAAGTTGAACCCACAGAATATTTTTAAAAATTAACACTAAGAGTGATTTATATAGGAGAAACCGAATCACAACTCTGGTTTTCTGCAACATACATCAACGGCACTTGAGGCCCATTCTGTCTCCTTCCTAAGGGGAAGGCTAATGACATTTACCAACTTGTTCTCAGCCTAAAAGGTGAAGTGAACACAGCAAAAAGAAATAAAACTTGAGCACAATTCAGAAGCCTTTTGAGAGCATCAGGAGGCCCTCCCAGCGAGCAAGAGTTCACTGGAAAGGACCCTGTACCCCAAGGACAACACCTGAGGCCATGCTGGAATTGAAGGTTTTAAAAACCATCTCTAAAAATCGTGTCTACTTCTGTGAAGCGGGACGCATTCTGTGCTTGCAGGACACCAAAACGGAGGGATGAGGGAAAGGGAGCTAAGGCCAAGGCACACTTTCGTCCTGCTTGTCACGCTGGGTCAGGCGGGCCCTGTAGCA
The DNA here is from genome assembly GCA_004363535.1 of Dasyprocta punctata. Lineage (NCBI taxonomy): Eukaryota > Metazoa > Chordata > Mammalia > Rodentia > Dasyproctidae > Dasyprocta > Dasyprocta punctata. Next base: position 15,700 of record RJWM01034029.1, read on the forward strand.
CTTGGGCTGGGCCCACAGTCACATCTTCCAAAGGGTTCAGATCAAGCTAACTGGCCAAAAATGTCAACACAGATATGCTGGAGGTGAAAGCAGGGCTTTGTCCAAGCCAGGAGAGAGCTCGACCACGGAGCCACACCCCATCCCAGACAGCCACTTATTCTTGACCTAAGATTCTGCACTGGAGACGCTGACCTGGAGACTTCAGGGTCTTGTTTTAAGAGCAGGAGGAGGCGCTCAGTGTTGATGAAGACGGCCCAGCAAGGGAAGCAACACAGCAACAAGATGAGGATTCCTCTCTGAAGTATGATCCCCACACGTTTTAGGTTCTTGCCTCCAAAGGACTTGGGAAAGCAAACAGAGAAAGCATCCCATGGTGTAGGCTGAGACCTGGACTTTTGGGGCCCAGGCAGCCAAAGTTCCACAGCTGGTTGTGCGGGGAAGCTGCAAAGCCAGCAGCAGCCAGTGAGCTAGTAGGCTGCTATCCTGGGACACACAGGTCCCTGCTCTCCAGAACTGACACTGTTAACCTGGTGGGTACCGGAACAGAGACAGAAGCCTAAAATACTGAGTGAGAGAATGGAGCCTTAGGGACAGAAGGCCTTGAGGGACAGGGAAATTTGCAGAGGCAGAGAAAGAAAGATACTTACAGTATGGGGATGGTCCAGTAGGTTAAGGACAGCCAGGTGCTTACTTGATGATGTCATCAAGAGAGGTGAGGAGGGGACCCAAGAGGACAGGTCCAGCAGATAAGCAGGAATGCAAAAGGTATTGATGTGGGCTGAGTTGACAGCGGGAGTGCAAAGAACACTTTCAAGAAGCTCACGGAGGGCTGAGGTTTGGCTCGATGGTAAAGCACTTGCCTAGCCTGCAAGAGGCCCCAGGTTCCATCCCCAGCACCACAGAAAAGAGGAGCAAGGGTTTATGTGGAGGTAAGACAGGGAGGAACAAGGTAAATGCAGCCCCTGAGCAGAGGGGACCCAGAGCACAGAAGCTATTAAACAAAGTGATGGGAAGCCAGTGATCTGGACTGATCTTGTATACTAGTCCCAGCAGGCCAGAGCAGACCAAAACGGAGTCCCTCTTGTTAAATGCCACATCATCAAACTCAAACTTTAAGAACTGGTCCCAAAACAGACCAGTTTATCCCGAGAACAGGAGATCTCAACTATGCGAGTCTGTGTAATAAAGAAGTCCCCTCTGCTTTAACCGATTTAGGAAAACAACTTAAAGGAAGCTGAAGTTGATCAGTTATCTTCCAACTGTTTGCTTTCTTGTCCCCTCGTCAGACCCATCATTTTGCCATGGCTGGTGGGAGCACGCACCCTTTTGTAGAATGAAGCTGCCCCATTCTTGAATTGCAAATAAAGACCAGTTAAATTTATGACTCAGTTTGCTGCAATTTTGTCTTTTGGTGCTGTAAAGCTAACACAGCTATGCTTGCAAGTTTACAGACATTAGCAGCACTGGATTTAACACATAAAAGGAGAGTGTGTAACTCCCTAGACAGCCTCTAGGGTAAGAGGTAACTATGTGGGCAAGGTGCTCCTTACCTGAGACATCAGCGTGTCACAAGCGGAAGCTAAGCCAGTTCCCACGGAAATCCCAGTAACGTTCACAACCTGCAAGAAACAACAGGCCAGGTGTGGTACTCAGTGTCCACGTCAAACACTCCCTTATACCAAGGAACTTCTACAAGTTCATTCTTAAAGAACAATCCACAGTTGTATACGTAAGTCTATATATTTTAGATCAAATGGGTGTCCACATCAATCCTTGTGGATTATTGCACAACAATAACAACAACAAAAAAAAACTTTTAACTAAAGGATCATAACCACTTTGTGTCAACTGGGAAAGCCTAAAAGCTATTTTTTCTTAATACTACACATTACAATTTCTGTATTTAAAATTTCAAGCAGGGTTCTGTGGCATGCACCTATAGTCCTGGCTACTCAAGAGGCTATGGAAGGAGGATCGCTTGAGCCCAGGAGTTCCACGACAGCCTGGGCAACATGATGAGATTTTTGTCTTGAAAAATTAAAGAAATAAAGGTAAATAAAAGTTGTGGCTAAAGTCTAAGGGCCATGCTCCTGTTTTTTAGTAGAATGTGCATTTAAACATAACAATAGGGGCTGGGGATATAGCTCAGTGGCACAGCGCCTGCCTGGCAGGTGTGAGGTTATAAGTTCCATTCCTGGTACCAAAAAAATAATAAAATAAAATAAAATAACAGGTCTGAGGATGTAGCACCTTCTAACGTGCCAGGCAGCCTCCTAAGACTTTCAGGTACGTGTTGCACAGTTGTTAATCCCATTTCTTGAGTAACATGGTCACAAACACTTATGATATTTGCCCAGGTTACTCAGATGGCATGAACTGAAGATGGGCAATGTGGCCGCAGACCCCAGGCTTCTGTCCTCCAGCGAGGAACAAGTCACTCTCTCGACTGGACCTTACCCAGTGTCCTCACATCTAGGGTCATGGACGGAAGAATACAGGTGAGGGCAGGGCCTATAAGTGCTGTTGTAGAACAAAGAAGGAGGAGGAGGAGGAGGAGGACAAAAAGAAGGAGGAGAGGAAGAAGAGGAAGAAGAAGAGGAAGAGGAAGAAGAGGAAGAGGAAGAAGAGGAAGAAGAAGAAGAAGGGGAATGCAGAACTAGAGGTCGGAAGATCCCCACCTCTATCCTGGGTCTCACGTGATACAGCGATGTCAACCCCAGGTGGTAACGTCTCCACTTACTAAGACTATCCCGGTCCTACAGGTTGAATATAGGTTGAGAGTGACCCCTAAAAGTGTGTGTCTTAGAAGCTTGTTCCCCAGTGTACCACAGTTGAGAGGTAATTCTTCAACAAGTGGGGCCTTGCAGAAGGTAGTTATTCACTGGGGGCACCGCCCTTTGAAGGAATCAGTGTAGTTCTCGGGGAACCCTGGTTAGATCTTGTGAATCCCTCTTGCTTCCTAACTCATCCTGTGACTGCTCTCTTCCTCTTAGAGGTGCTCTGGCTATGGTGCATCTGCCGTGCCATGGTGTAGCCAGAACACCCTCAGCAGAGACAAGAAGGAGCTGGTTCTGTGCTCTAGAACTTCTACAACTATGAGTTAAATAAACCTCTTTTCTTTATAAACTACAAAGCTTTAGATATTTTGCTTCAGCAACAGACAGTGGAGTAAGACATCTGGTAACCCTAAGCTCTAGTCACCAGGAGTTAACAGGCCACATAGAGAATGCCTAATAGTTACCCCAAGAAGCAAAGGCTGGATCTAAATGAGACCCACAGGACTCGGGGCAAATAAGGACTGGACATGAAGCACCTACACCACAAGCCTGAATTCTTCCAGAGGGGCCTCAGGCTACCAGGAAAGAAGAAAGCTGATGTGTGCCATTTTCTGAAATTTTTTCCATTTTTTGTTTTGTTTTGCTTTTGCTTTTGGGAGGGTGGTTTTGTTGTTGCTTTCTTTTTGTTGTGTTTTCATTTTTGGTACACTAACCAATTTTGGTTGGCTTAGAATATTATTCCTCTACAGCTCACAACTTGATCCCCGGTCGAGTCAGCTGGCCCAAACGCCACAGCCACGGGCCCCGCTGCTTTAGTAGTCACAAGCTTGCACCAAACTGAGCCGCAGCCGTGGGCCCCGCTGCTTTAGTAGTCACAAGCTTGCACCAAACTGAGCCGCAGCCGTGGGCCCCGCTGCTTTAGTAGTCACAAGCTTGCACCAAACTGAGCCACAGCCACGGGCCCCGCTGCTTTAGTAGTCACAAGCTTGCACCAAACTAAGCTGGCATCACATCTCTCCCTGACCATGGACAACTTTGTAATAAAAGATAGGACAGAACTCGCTACTGTGTCTCCCATGGCATCTGCAAGAAAAGTTTCACTGCCTCAGCACACAGAAAGACCATCTTTCCCCTAAATAAACAGTTTGGCAAAACTGGGGTTCACTGAGAATCCCCCAGAGTGGAGCTCAGAGCAGAAGTGCAGCATTCTGCTGCGGACGCTGCCCCAGCTCCAGGCCCTCCGGCTTGGGTCCTGACCCATTCCACCAGCTATTTATTTGTCCTTCTCTACTGAATATATCTGTGTAAATCAGCTTACGTTCTTTGTGGAATGAGGTGGAATATAAACAAATGGAGGGGGTACCCAAAAATGGCCGAGCTGATGACTCCACCGTAGGGAGGCTCCCTGGAATATACCTCCCAAATGCTGGAATACAAAATAATACAATAACAGAAAGAAGGAAAGGGGAGGGAGATGGATCCTCTGGACCTAAGAGGAGTCTAGGATGAGAACTGTAGCCCTCGGAAAGAGTAAAAAAAAAGAAGAAGTAAACAAACAAAGGTGGCGGCACCTCTGA
>RJWM01034030.1:0-20043 GCA_004363535.1 Dasyprocta punctata
ACTGTATGCTAGACGGTGATTTTTCAACAACTACAGGCAACAAGATTGCCTCTACAAAGGAAAGACGAAAATCAGAAGACGAAGTTGAGGCACAGGTTAAGTCAACAGCTCCTCTGGAGAGAGAAGGGTCCGCTCCCGCTGGCGCTACAAACTTCCCAGCTAAGGAATATCATGCTGAAACTTTCATTCCAGTAAACATTGGCAAGGTGTCCTCACCAGTCGCTACTGTTTCTTTAATAGATTTTTCCACTACAACAAAGGAAGACACCCTCTTGGTTCCTGCTGACCTTGGGGAGGAAGAGCCCATGAAGCCTGCTGAAGGCTCAGACGCCCTGGCAGAGAGCACAGACAGCCCAGCCTCTGCAGCCGAGAAAGAGGAGGCTGACACTGAGAAACGCACCGACTCCTTCACTCCCAAGGTTGAAGTCTCCCCCTCCATTGAAAACAGCTTCTCCTCTACTCCTGACATCACAGCCCTCGCGGAAGAGAACATAACTGAAGCGGACCTAGCAGTCTGCCAAGACAACCCCGAGGCTGTGGCTTCCTTCAATGACACCGATGAGAAGTTTATCACTGTGTTTGAGCTGACCACCTCTGCTGAAAAAGACAAAGGGGACCTGGATGAGACTCTCAGTGATGAAGAGTCCGCCGGCGAAGTCAGTGTCTGGATGCAGAGACACACAATAAAGGAAGCAGAGCCCAAGTCTGTCTTGCTTACCGCCGCTGAATCCAGGTACGACTTCAGTGTCCCCGCAGCTGCGGACACCACAGGAGACTCAGTCACACACCCAACGGACGACTCGCCTAAAAATAATGCAACAGAATCTGTACCCAAGGAGGCCGAGCCACTTTCCAACTCTGCAAACAATGAGGAGGACACCTCCGCAGCCGAGACGGGCGTCTTTAAACTCCTGAAAGAAGACCCAGATGAATTCATGATGTGAAAGCAGGAAAGGCGGCCATGGGAGAGCTGCGCAGTCACCTAGGAGCCAGGCCACACAAGCGAAGTCTTTGCAGCCGGCAAAAATCTTTCAGAAATGTAGCCATTAAGGCAAGTACTAGACTTAGGAAATGCAAGTGTAAGTGTATACAAGCAGAATATGGCTTGTGGGAGTTTTAACCACCAGTTGGACTAGAGCTTCCCTAGTGTTGCAAAGGTTCAGCGATCTAAAAGTTACTTGTTTTACTGAAAATATCCCATTCTGGCATTGACGGAGCCCACTTCCTGTGACAGGCAATGGTGTATGCCATTTTAGCTAAGCCTCAATAGTATATTTTAGTGAGAAGGATACGAAGAGTATCAAATTAACATCATGAAATTATTATAGCATCGCAAGATATCCTAAACAGTTTTCTTCAGTTGTGTCCCGCCAGTGATTCTCTTCTATTAAAAAGCATATTTACAACTCTTGCTATATAAAAAGTAAACCTGTTCAGTAAATGTTTAACATTCATATGTAAGAAACAAGATAGGGTTCTTGTCTTCTACTGAATGAAAAGTAAAACAGCAATATTTCACTAATGTGTTCAGTTCTGTGAAAAATACCTTTAGCATATGAATCAAGTTAATATTCTTTATGTTGATATCTGTATCCTGAATTTTTGTCATTTTTTTCAGGTCCTAACATTGAATAGTGTACTCTTCTTATGTTCTTGGTTAGCAGTTCAAGGACATGTATCTCCATTCCTTTTGGACACAGACTTTTTAAATGGGTCTGTTTTCACTTTACTGCTTTCAATAAATCATTCAACTGCAACGTATTCACTGTGCGCAGGGGCGTTTGATATTCCAGTACCTAACTCTTTGAATATTTTATTTTGTTTTAATTTATTTTAATTTATTTTATTTTATTTTATTTTAAAGAGGATAAAACCAAGGAAAATAAAACAGAGTAAAACCAATCAAAAATAAACCAATATAAGTGATACAGGACTTCAGAACTTTATAAAACCTACAATAGTTACCATAATGCCTTTTTTTGTCTTCAAAATAGCTGTAGGTACTTTTGGACATAGTAAAAATCAAACAGAACAGAATAAAATAGAAACAATAAAACCAAAACAGTGAATGCAATAATGGACTTCAAAACAAGCCACTAGTAAATCCAAAATGGCTGCCATAGTATCTCTTGATATCTTTCAAATAGCTGCTCATGCCATCAGATTTAACATAATCAAACAAAACAAAAGAGAATAAAACCCAACCCAACAAAACAATGAAAATGATAAGATTTCCCTGCTGGGCTTGCTTCCTGGTGAGGCCTGCATCCCCTCATCCCCCTGCACCCCGCAGTACATGAATGAGGCTGACTCACAGAGAGAGGCTTGGGTGTGGCTGTCCCCACTCAGGCAGCAGCCCACGCATGGTGCTGGTTTCCAGGCAGGGATCACCTCCTGGTGTGGCCCCTGGTTCTCTGTCTCCACAGTCTGCAAATCTCCAGTACTTAACTCTCTCTCTCTCTTTTTTTTTTTTTTCCGGCACCAGGGATTGAACTCACAACCTGGCGCCTGTCAGACAGGCGCTTAAGTCACTGAGCCAAACTCTCGGCCCTTCCAGTACCTAACTCTTAAGACATAGGCAAAATTAACATTCAGTGTGGTAGATGTGAGCAGTGCATACTGTTTACATTCCTTGTGTGGAGTTGATTCATGTACAGAACGTATTTCCATTCCTTTTCATTCCCTTTCCCTTTCCTCCCTCTCCCTTCCATCCATCTCTTAGTCCCCTTCCCTTCTTTTGACATGTTTGCGTTCCTTGCGTGGCGCTGGAGCATGTGCACAGCATAGCCCAATGCCTTTTTTCAACCCCCTGTCCTTCCCCTTTCTGCCCCGCTCCATCTCTTGATGCCCTTCTCCTCTGAGAATGATCTATCTCCCTTCCCCTCACTATCTGTCCTTTACTTTATTTTAATTTTAATCTGAGTCTCTCATGCAAGAGAAACCAAGAGATAGTTAAGCTTGTGTGTCTGATTTATTTCACTCAACACTACAGTCCCAAGGTGCATTGATTGTCCTACAAATGACTCAAGTTTACTGCTCTTTATAGTAGAGTAGTACTCCACCATGTGTAAACACAACATTGTCTTTATCCATTCAATTGTTGGGAAACATACAAGCCACTTCCAATATTTACCTGCTCTGAGTTAAATTTTTGTTTAAAGAAAAACTTAGCTCTAATAACCAAAAATAGAATCATTCTATATTCATAATTTTATTATATTAAGAAAGAAGGAAAAATCAAAACACTGAATAGCAAACATTATATATGAGAGGAGCAGAATAGAGATTTGCATCATTATATAGAATATCAACCAGAATAGTGACAGCAGTGCATTAAAACTCAGAAACATAACACAAACATTTGATGTCAGACAAAATGAACTACAAAACCATGAGATAGCATAATTAATCTTGCTCAAACAAGCAAATATTTGGGAAAAATTAAATTGGAGAGCTATTTAAAACACTTCTCTAAAGTATTTTTTTCATGGATTAATAAAACTATACAAAATAGCTGGATATCTATCCAAAGAGGCTGAAAAGTATAAACATATAAGAAAAAAATCACTAATTTGATCCCATGAATAATTAAAACTATATCCAAAAATAAATTCGTACTATATGTGACAGGTTATACTATTATTCTATAAATAGCTTCTGCAGGGAAAATATTTCACATGGGCAGTAGAGATAAACAACTGATGAACAAATTATCAATCAACACATGAAAAACATTCAATAGTCAAATTCAAGAAAATGTAACTAAAGCTACTGCATACATTTAACCATGTGGCAACTGGCAATGATTTTTTATTCTTTTTTTGTACAGGGAATCAAACTCAGGGCCTTCCACTTGCCAGGCAGGCACCATGTCCCTAAGCCACATCCCTGGTACAATGAACACTTTAAAATATTCATTATTGACTAATTTTCTAACCTGCTTCCAAATTTCTTCAATCTTTCTATAAAACTGGAAGGCAATTGGGCAACTTATATAACAAGTATTAAAAACATTTAGTTTGATCCTAACTACTCTACAGATTTTATCTCTTAGGAGTTTTTTTTTATCAGCTATTTTTGAAATAGCTGTTATTGAGCTCTTAATACAGATCAGGATTATTGTCTTTAGATTAAGAATCATATTTACCATCATGATAATCCTAGGAGGTCACAATTATTTTAAAGTTACTTTCCTGAAATTTGACTGTCTATAAAATGCAAGGTTTTGAATATGCAATTCTTTTTTTTTTTTTTTTTTTTTTTTTTTTTTTTTTTTTTTTTTTTTTTTTTTTTTTTTTTTTTTTTTTTTTTTTTTTTTTTGCGGCACCGGGGATTGAACTCACAACCTTGCGCCTGCCAGGGCAAGCGTTTAAGGCTTTTAGCTAAATTCCCAGTTTTGGTTTTTTTTTTTTTTTTTTGAGGCAGGGTCGCACTATGTAGCTCAGGCCGGCCTTGCGCTCGCAGCGACCCCATTCTCAACTAGGGTGAACAGAAAGGAGCTATCCTCACACAGGAAGTGCTCACTTGGACCAAAGGGAACCTGAGAGATGTCACTGGCCCAAGGCAACCATGCTGGTGAATGGTAAAGCTCAGCTCTCCTGCTCTGCACAGCACCAAAGCCTGAATTACCAGCTGCATTGCTCTGTATGAACGGTGACTCCTTTCATCATAGCACAGCCACTCTCCTTTCTTCAACCCCACCACCACCCCTTGATCAGCCTCTCCATGGCCCTATAGCCGGTCCTCTCACCTCTGGTCTTGCACCTTCACATGGTACACACCCCTTAGCACACACGTCCTCCCTAGAGCCTTTCACTTCCTGCCCTTGCTCAATGCCCACATCACTTAGTAAGCCACACAAGTCCCTATATCTTCTTCCCCACCGATACCCACAGCACAGCACCTCTGTCCTCCTTTCATTCACTACACTCTATAGGAAGATTTAGCAGCAAGCACCCTGAAAGAGACCACACCCAAAGAGCAAAAGAGCACCTAGCACATAGGATACACTCAATAAATGGTTGTAAATGAATCCATAAAGAAGTGGATGATGTTTTTTTAATGCTAACATTAAAGTATTACTTCTCATCTACCTTCTGTGCCACACACACACATGTGCACATGTGTGATTTAAGTGAGACAGACTCCATGCCCAGCTCCCACAGTGAGCAAGTAGCTCTGTGGCCCAGGCACCTTGAGAATCATGCAGGAGGAGGCACATCAGTCAGTCAGGGGAAGTAGGCTAAGACATGTGGTGTCTGGGAAATAAATACCTGAAAAGAACTTCAGTCTGAAAGCATTTAGTGCCTGAGGCTGCCAACCCAAGCTATCTTAAATCCCCATGTCTTTTTCATTGTGCTCTTTCCCTCACACCCCTTGAACTTTCAAGCACAACTGTTTGTCCACACTCACCCATGCACTACCTTTTCTAGTCACCTAAATATGGTGATCTGGTTGTTATCCCACTGTATACATCCTGCAATCACCCCCTATAACACATTACAGAGAGTTAGCAACTTAGGATTCTTCTATTTAGGATTTTTCTACTTATGAAGCTATGATATGTGTTTAGTAAAAACCATACTTTAAATTTTGAGTTTTAATCATGTTTTAGTCACCTTTCCCAATGCTAGGACAAATTATCTGCCACACTTAAAGGAGGGCAGGCTCATGGTTTCCAGAGTCCAGTCCATGGTTGACTGGCTCCAAGGCAGATGCTCATAGCAAAGGAGCATGGGAGAGCAAACCTGCTAAGTTCACAGCAGCTGGAAAGCAGAATAAGGAAACAGCATGAGAGAGGAAGGGCCAGAGACTAGACATGGACCAAAAAATCACACCCCCATTGTTGGAGACCACTACAAAGCAGCTCTGATCAGGATTTAAAATTAACTAATTGGCTTTCTGTTTATCTGTGAGCCTGTCCAAGGCCTAGGCCCCTTGCCTGACGATGGGAGCTGATTCATAGTAAGTGAACCTCTATGAATCACTGGCTCTGGCTGAAGCCTGTAGTGACCACTGAGGCCAGAGATACCTCAAAGGGCAAGGTAAGAAAGGCCGCAGCTGACAACATCTTGGCTCCATGATCAATTAAATAGATAAAGACTGCAGCTGCAGGCATCTCTCTCCTGCAGTCTTGTTCCCACCATAAATGTCATGATGGGGATAATACAGTTCTCCTTAATTGGCACAATTTACCGCTTGGAGAAGTCTTTGAAGTGACTCCCAAGGTCCTGCTCATTTCCTGTGCTTTCCTCAGTGTCCCCTCTCTTTGTCTGCTATGGAAATAAATATGGGCAGCCAAGAGAGGCTCCTTGTCTTAGCCCTCATAATAGCCTCAGAGTCAAGAACTCTGCAAAGCGCTTTGACCCTCCTGGAGCCCTAAAATCATACCATTTGTCTCATTTATTTAAGCTCTCACCATACACTCCTTCAGAAGATTGGGGTTCTAGGCCAGATTCCCGATACCCCATGACCCACCAGACACACCCAGAGTGTGCTTTCCTAAAATTCTAAGCAACCACACATCCATCAAGTTAACAAGGTTAATCATCAGATCTTTGCTTAGTTGATGACAGCAGTGTGATACTCTCTCACAGTGCTAGGAGTGGCAGCAGTCATCTAGTCATCTATGCATTTGCAAGGTAAACATCTGTCCCTGTGCTACGCTATGACTGCTGCAAAGATAGGTAGCTTAGGTACGTTAAATGTAGTCTTGATGATATTTTCAATTTAAGATGGAATGCAATTCCAACCTATGGCAAGAAACATCTGTGGTTTTTTTTACAAAAGACACTTCTGTGTGACAAGACATTTCCATCTACAGTGCATTAGATACCTTTGCTATATTGATAAGACTCAATACCCACACCCACAAAGAGAGAAAGAAAAAATAAACAGATAAAAGAAGAAAAGAGTTTCAAAGGAAAAGATTCTGTCTTAGTTACTTTTCTCATGTTGCTGAGACAAACTGCCTGATACCCAAAGTTAAAGGAGGAGAGGTTTATTTAACACAGTTTATGGAGGTTTCATGCCATAAGGGGCTGGCTCCAAGGTGGGGTGATTTAGCAGAGGTTCAACCATTCATGGTGGCAGTGGAAAACAGCATAATCAACAAGTGAGAGTGGAGAGACAAGCCCCTTTTTATCCTTTATACTATATCCAGTCTACTGGAATGAGGGTGGTGCCAATCCAATCTGTGGACTGACCCAACAATCACCCACCCATAATCTCAGCATCTTTAATCCCAGCATGGCACTATGAGTCAATCACCCACTCTAGATTCAGCCACCTCTGAAAAAGACCTTATGACTGCATGAGGCTTTAGGGGGACATCCAGACACAAACAGTGACATTCTGTCCCTGACCCTGCAATGACTCGTGCACATCCCTTTATGCAAAAGGCATTTAGTTCATCTTCAAGAGTTGCCAAATTCATAACAGTTTCAGCATTGCTGAAAAGTCCAAGTCTAAAGTCTCTTCTGATATTTAAGGTAAACTCTTAGCTGCGAGCCCCTGTACAAATAAAAAGTTAGTTAAACACTTCCAACATCCTATTCCAAAAGTTACAAATGGGGATACAAAGGAATGAGACCAAAGCAAGTCCAAAATCCAGCAGGATAAACATTAAGTCCTGTAGTTCCATGTGCAGAGTCTGAGACAATCTGTGGCAAGGGTTTGGGTGACTCTACTCCTATGGCACTTCCAGTGATTGTAGTTCCCATGGTTTCTCTTTTGGGCCTGCTTTGCTCCCTTCTTACAGTACCTCAGACGATCCACATTCCTGGCTTCTCTAAACTTCTGGAGTCTCCCCTTCACCTTTGGCTTCACACAAATAGCTTCACACACTGCCTTGTCAGGGGCACATTGCCTGGCCTCCCAAGACCTTCTGAAATCTGAATGGAAGCCTTCCTGATGCCAAAACTTGCATTCTTCATCCACCTAAAACCAGCACCACATGGGTGATGCCAAGGTCTGCTGCCAGCTGAAGCAGTAACGAGGTTTCCTTCCTTCTTTTCTGTAGGGTTCAAATGCCTGGATTACTGAGCACTCAGAATCCAATTCCAAGGAACAAATTATCCAGGCTCCTACCATTCTGGAAAACAGTTCTCTGGGGCTCTTTTCTGAAAGTCTTTTACTTCTGCAATTTTGAGGCTGCAAAGAGTGGAGCCCTACTGCTTTTTGTGATGCCCTCAGGCCAACTTTTCTATTCTTATTTTCCTTCTCAGCAATCAAGATCTCCTTGGCTCTATACTTGCAGTCCACAGCTTTACTAGAGCTTCTTTTCTGGCCAAGCTCACAATGTTTTAAATCTTTCTGCTGGGCTCTATACTCTTGATTCTTAACATAAATCTGGCTAAACCCCCCAACAGTAGCCATGCCACTGCCTCAACATTTGACTGCCTTGGAATTTCTTCTGCCAGATTAATTATTACACCACCCTTAGTCTTAGACTCAGGCAAAGCCTCTTGACAAGAGCAAAAGGAAGACAAACTTTCTGCCAAGCTGTAACACACGTCATCTGGAGCCCAACAACCAATGCTGTCCTTCTTCCCAGCAAAAGCCTCCTGAGCCTGGTTTTTACTGGCAGCATTGCTGTCAAACTTCAGGTCTTCTGAGGTCTGACCATAGTCTTCCACATAGTACAGCCTAAGGTGTCCAGCTCTATTTTTTCATCTGGAATCTCCAAAATTTTCCAAGCTCTTTCAACGAGCCATTCCCAAAGGCTCCAGAACCACATGGTCAGGAATAGTCACAGAAATGACCCCACTGCTGTGGTAACAAATTCTGTCTAGTTACTTTTCTTGTTACTGAGACAAAATACCTGATGCCCATAGTTAAAGGGGGAAAGGTTTACTTATCTCACAGTTTGTTGAGATTTCAATCCATTATCGGTTGGCCCCAAGGCAGGGTAGCAAATGGCAGAGGGGCAACCATTTATGGTGGCAGAAGGCAGTAAAAGCAATGAGAAATGAGGAAACAAGCCTCTTTCTGTCCCTTATATTGTATTAAATCTACAGTGATGAGGACAGTGCCAATCCAATCAGTGAACTGATCCAGCAATCACTTAACCCCAGCACTCTTAATCCCAGCATGGCACCATGAGAAATCACACACTCTTCAGCCATCTCTGAAAAAACCTATGACTGCATGGAGGCTTTCAGATGACATCTAGACACAAACCATAACACCAAAGAAGTAAAACTCTCCTAAAGAGAGCCCTCCCACACCTTTTCAAGGTGCTAGAGTAGCTCTACATGAAGATAAATTAAAGAATATTTGGAACATCAAGGTATTTGGAAAATTGGTAAGTGGACCAGTATGTACATGGTAAGTGCTGTTCCCCAATTTCATGCATTTATTTTTGCTACACACATTCTTTTTTCAATTTTTTTAATTAGTACATGTTTATAGTACATAACAATTACATTCTTTGGGAGCAAATCGAGGGTACAGGAATTATATTTTAAGTCTATATCTTTGAGCCTGTACTCTACTGGTATTTTTTATTTTTCTCAAATATAACTGCAACAAAACAGAAGTCTGAATGGAAGCTGGAATTCCCTTCTGTCAAATTCCTCCTGTATTTTCCGTCTTCACAAAAGACATCCACAGAGATGTCCACACCAGAAGCTGGGAACTCATTCTCATTCTCTCTCTCTCTCTCTCTCTCTCTCTCTCTCTCTCTCTCTCTCTTTCTCTCTCTCTCTACCTAGTAAATATGACTGCATTCTAAATATCACAGGAATCTATTTGCTTCCTTTCAATAACTCTTTTATCCTACTTTCTATAGAGCAAGAGTACCATTTTATAATACAAATCAATCCTATCATTTCTATGTTCATACTCAAAAACTCCAGTGACTTCCCATTAATTTTAGAATAAAATCCAAAATCTTCAAGATATTGTATGCAGTTCTCCATAATTGGGGCCCTGCTATCTATGCAGCCTCAAGATATGCACCTGTCATATTTTATTCTTAACATCTCAACTACTATATTGATCTCCTTTTGGTTTCCTTGGAATGTAAGCTATGTCTTTACTCAGGGTCATAGAAAATGCCACACTCTCCCTGAAACTGTAGTGAATGAATCATTTGAAGTTCACATACATCTTACTTCCTCAATTATATCTTCCCTGATTCCTCCCCATTCACGAATACCCTACATTCTCCATTCTTAGTGTTCATAATACATTGTACCTTGTTTTATGCAACACCCATAATTTTTCAATTTCTTGTTGTATCATCTTTCTCAGACTGTCACAGCAAAGTATCCTAAGCTGAATCGTAAAAACAGAAATGTATTCTTTCATAAATGGAGGTTACATTGTCAGCACAATCATAGCCTCTTTGAAAGTTCTAGAGAATGCTTTTTCTTTTATGCCTCTTAGCTTCCTTGAACTCTTTTGGCTGTAAATATATCACCCAAATCCCTCCCTCCACAGTACCATGATGTTCTCTTGTGTACCTATGGGTCTGAAATTCTGTTTATGGAAACATAAGTCAAAAGGTTTAGCCCACTCCAGTATGATCACATCTTAACCTGATCCCTCTAAAAAGGCCTTATTTCCAAACATAATGTCACTTCCTCAGTATATCTCCCCTGAACCTTCCATCCACGAATGCCCTCAGGGACCCAGGGATTAGGACCCCAGAATATTTAAATGGGGAGAGAAGACACACTCTAATCCATAGCACATGTTTAACATTCATCTCCCTACTAGACTATCTCTTTGATGGTCAGGATGATCACATAATTTATTATTTTATCATAATGTATCACACACTTTTGAGTTTGAACAGGCAGTAATAATAAAACAGCTCACATAAACCAGAGCATCCTGAGTAAAGGAAACTATCTGAAAACCCATTCAAAGGGAAGAAATCAAGTCCTCTTCATTTACTGCTCAATTCTAAGAGCTTGAAACTCAGTAGATAATAAACATCAGTAAATGAATAGATGAAATGAGCCAAGAATGACAGAATGATTTTTTTTTCATTTAAGCAACAAATGCTTTCAGAAGGCTAGCACAGCGTGCAGGCTTGAGAAGGGACCTGAGTCACCAAGACAAAAAGTGGATCACTGGTTGCAAACTGAGAGAAGGAGAAGGGCAAAGATCCACAAGCATGGAAAGTACTCGGTGAGCTCACTAACACTGAAGTAATGTCTAGATACCATGGATCTGAGTGTGAATGGTAGCAGATATGTAAATGTGTCAATGACATTAAAGGCTTATAAGAATGTATTAGTATTTGGCTTTCTGATACTGTGATGAAATATCTGAAATTGATTTAGAGGAGGAATGATTTATTTTGGCTCATGGTTTCATATGTTTGAGCCATGGTTGACCCAGTCACTCCAGGGCCTAGCATGAGAAAGAATATCATGGTGGCAGGAGTACGTGGAAGAGGCTGGTCACCTCAGCCAGATACAAAGAAATAACTCACTTTTGTAACAAAACATCTAATTCAAAACATATTCAACTATGACTGCATACATTCATTCACCCGTTCATGAAGTCAGAGGCTTCTGATCCAAGCACCTGCCCAAGCCCCCTCCTCCTGACTCCACTGCATGGGACCCCTCCTTCCACACAGGCAGAGCTCCGGGACACTCGAGACCCAAGCCACTGCAAGGAAAATCCGAAAGACAAGTGAACACCACGGGCATGAGTCAGGCCTCTCCAGAGAAAAGAATCAAGCAGAAAACACGGGGAGGAAGAGAGCCAGTACTAGTTCCGAAACCCACAGAGCGAGTCTGCAGGCAGGAAACACACGGTTCTGTTTTGTGATCTTCAGGAACAGTTTGTTCTTTTCCAAGTCTTTTGGTCTTTGCCCTAAAAGTCTTCAACAAATTAGATGAGATTCACCCACATCATGGAGGGTAATGTATTACTGGTTGCATATCCCAAAGCTAAATAAATAAATAAATAAAACCTACATTATAAAAGTAGGACAGTATTTGACCAAACAATAGCCTTGGAAATATGGCACATAAAATTATCCAATTAATCACATACCAAGAGTAGAAATGTGGTTAAAATCTTGCATACCTGGTACTCTATGTTCCCCAAGCTCATTTCACTGAAATAAATGAATTTGCTAGTTGACTGAAACACACAAAAAACTTGTAGTTTCTAGTAGCTGATTCATTATAATAATTACTCAGAAACTCAACAGAAGTTAAACATATTTACAAATACCCTGATTGAGAGTAAAGTAAAAGTTGTAGAATCAAATATATCTAAGTTCAAATACTAGATCTTGAAACTGTAAGAAAATCACTTATTTTATCAAATTGGTCTCTTCATGTATACAATGCTATCTATGCAAAAGCACATGGATCTGTATGTTCATCCTCATTTAGATTTTAGGTTGTTATTCTGATTCACTGTCCTTAAAAAAGACATTTAAAAAATAGATGATATGAAAAAAATGAAAAGGAAACATGTCTAGTGCCCTCCAACTCACCTCTTGAATAAAGTCTAAAGGATCTCCTCTGTTCTTCAGCATGTGACAGTGTGAATGAACGCCAAGCAGATGCACCATTGTTAACAGCAAGCCTGACAGAACAGCGTAGCAAATGAGATTACCCACCTGGAGGTCTTCCGTTAGGCGTTTTCCCGTCTTTCTGGTTATGAACACTTTTATGGCAAACAAAATTTATTGAAATCAAAATAAATGTCAAACTATCACAATGCTCTCATTTTGTATTCTACAATAATTGGCACATGTCTTGTGGCAAAATCATGCAAAAACTTGTGGAATAAAGAATTATGAATCTGGTGATAAAAGACACACCATGAGGGTGTAAAAATCACGCACTACTCATTATTTTCTCAATTTGTTCAAGAAAAGAGCACAGTGCTTAAGTTGATTTTCAAGTTGACTTAAACACTAATGTTTGAATTGTTATAATCATTAAAAATTCCAGAAATGAAGTATTTTGTCTAAAAGAGCTAAAAATGAGCATAAAAGAAGCTACCATCTTCAAATACCTTCTGTTACTTCACAGCCTACATTAACACAAAGCAATGAATTATTTCATTGTAAGTAGCATAGTTAATCATGAAAATATTCCCTAGGCTTAGGCTTTGTATCAGCTGCAATAATTATCACTTCCCAGTAAAATGGTGAGAAAACATATCAATAAAGGAAAGAAATTGACTCAAAGTACCGCATTTAATTTATAAATAATGAACCTTCCCTTTTCTGATGCATACCTAATTAAACATAAAGTTCCTGAGAAACATGAAAGGACAAATGTCAGCTTTTCAAAATTGTAAAACATGTTTATAATGTTCCAGGAAATAGTTTGGATTAGCAGAAAGGAAAATGCTAAAATAATAGTAAGAATATTTTTGTTAGCAAAATAAAAGTGATAAAAGAAAAAAGAAGGGCCTTCATCAGGCATAAATCCCCTGCTCGTCCTCTGAGCCTGCAGACCTCAGAAGCTGAGCAAAGCCTGACTGCTGAATGCGCAGAAGGAGGCCCCCCGGTACGGTGTCATTTTGAAATCTTCAATTTTCTTGGGCTGGGAATGGAGCTTGTGGTAGAGTAGCCCATGCAAGGTGCTGGACTCAATCTCTGGAACCGGGGGAAATTATTTAGATTTGGCTATGTCTAGTTTCTACTTAGTGAAAGAACTGAAAACCTCTAAATCTACTTACATAGAATGCCACGGAGCTCTAATAGGCAAGAGTTTTAAGCACATAAGAAAAAGAAAAGGAATACTTTAACAAGTTCTCTGCTTGTAAATTTTAGTCTATTTTCTCATAAAATGGCAATAATTTTAGGAAAAACGGCAATAAAAATAGCTTGTCTGGAATTCCAGAAACCTCTAAAGTGGTTATATACAAACATACATTTTCATTTCAGCATAAAAGTTGTAGAAGTCAGTTTTATTAAATTACACAAGAAATCATTGAATTGCTTTTTTATTAGTTCATTATGTACATCCTTCTTACCACCTTTATTATAAAGGGAAGGCAAAGGAATATCAAAACGTCGTATTTTGCCCAAGATAATGACTTTCCTGTGATGCAGAGGCATTTGTGAATTTGGTTTGCTATTGTTATTCTTAGAATATTAAAGTCTGACTCCTTTATCAAATAAATCATTTACTTTATTTTTAAAAAAATAGACAGATCTCTGATATGTTTGGTTACAGGAGCAAGATTTCACAAGGGCAACTCAGTTTTTGTTACTATTAATCAACCGTCTTCCCTTAGAGCCACAAAGAGATGCCCAGGAATAAGCTGACTGTTAAAATTAGTAATTCATCATCAATTATGTTGTTTCCATCATGCTTTTGATGCTGTAATTTAAAGATAAGAAATTCATTGACACTTTCCTTTACAGAAGTTACCTAAATGAATGTTAGCAAAAAAAAGTATTTCTTCATGAGCTATTGCAAATTATTATTATTATTTTATTTATTTATTTATTTATTTATTTTGGTACTGGGGATCAAACTCACAACCTTGCACTTGCCAGGCAGGTGCTTATTATTGCAAATTATTAACAAAGTGCAATTTTATAATAGAACAGATAAGTACAGTTACAGAGTTGTGGGGCTTTTGCATTTCATTTGGATGACAGAATTTCATAAGGATCATAAAATAAAATTAAAATTTTAGCCCAAACAATGAACTTTTAAAATAATATTAATGAAAATTAATAAAGGTATTCTATTTGTAATTATATATGTATGCAATTCAATACACTTCTCTGTCTAGAGTTTTTACTATGTAAGGTCAAAAAAATGACAGAAGATAATTTTAGTAGAATTTTCTTGATTTATGTGTTTAAATTGTGAAATGAAGCCAGATCCTGTAACTCATGTCTGAATTGCAGCTATTCAAGAGGCTGAGGCAAAAGGATCTCCAGTTCAAGGCAAACCTGGGTAACTTAGTGAAACCCAGACTCAAAAAAATAAAAAGAGGGTCTGAAATGTAGTTTAATGATGGAGCATTCCTGATTCCACAAAAAATTATAAAACTGATAACACCTTGCAATTTTTACACCTGAAAGTCCACATACAGAGCAATATCATACTCCACATATTTGTATTTTTGCTTATATTCTACTTTTATCTACAGTGTTTGAATTATTTAAATATAGTATGGGTACTTAAACTTTTTACAAGCATTTTTTAAATTCCTACAATGTCTGCATGATTACCAATATTTATACTTTTTACTTAAGCATAACACCAGAATGATCACTTTTTTCCTGTTGAGAAAATACTCTTCAAGATTGAGATTTTTAAAGTAAAGATATGAACATTTTCATTTTTCCTTGCATATTTTTAAATACTTTAATTTTTTTAGTTTTCCTTAGTAGCACACATGTGCAGCACATAACATTTACATTCCTTGTGTGGAACTTGTACATGTATATCACATCTTAATTCCTTTTTCCCTCCCCTCCCTTCCCTTTCCCTTCATCTCTTGATGCCTTTCTCCTTTGAGAAAGAGCTATCTCCTAATTTCCTATTATTTATCTTTTATTTTACTCTTTATACTTTGAGCTCACATAAGAGAAACCATGTGATATTTAAGCTTGTGTGTCTGATTTATTTCACTTAACATTCACTTAACAGTCTCAAGGTGCATCCGTTTTCCCACAAATGGCTCAAGTCTTCCATTTATGGCAGAGTAGTACTCAAGGATGCATAAATACCACATTTTCTTTACACACTCATCCATTGACGGACATAAAAGTTGCTTCCAAGATTTAGCTCTTATGAATTGCGCTGCTGTAAACATGGGTGCCTCAACCGGAATGCCACAAAGCTTTTGAAAACTTTTTCAATTAATAGAAGCACTGTTTCTGTACAAAAAATCTTTATCTTCTTAAAAAAGTTCAGTGTTCATAAAATAGTATTTCAAAAAGTTAATACAATGCATGCCCTTTGATCATGAAACAATATGCAACTTTTGTCTTCACTTTTATCTACTTCATGTTTTATTGTTGAAATAAACTTTGCTCATATCTTTTGGACTCAATATTTTTCTCATAATTTGATAAGTTCCTTTTATATCATAGATATCGTATATGTCATAGATATGCCATCATAGCCATAAATATTTTCCCTTTAGTATTTAGCAAATTTTTTATTTCTTGTTTCAGAACCAATAAATTACCTTTTGATGCTTTGTTGTAGAGGATTCTAAGAGAAGATGAAGGCTCTAATTTTCTTGGCTGCCATCCTGGTCTTCACTGCTTGCCTCCAAGTAAATATAAAATATATTACATGTATTTCTTCTGTTATTCAGTTGTTAATGATAAGGTGTATGTTCTTATGCCAATGCAAAATTATACTATGCTAATCTTACTTTAATTTTATTTCTGCTTATATGTCTTAGTTTAACTTAATTGTTGTTTATTCACCTTGGAATGTGCTCTTAATATTTTTCTTTTTTTCCACTTGTACTAGAGGTCTCTAGAACTCCAAACGTATGTAAGATGGACATTTAGATACTAAGATTCTAATTCTGCAGTAGCATTGCAAAATAAAATTTAAACCTGGGTAGGCTCTCTATAAATAAAATGGGTGAAGTGGAAAACTAATTCTATGGAACACTATAAAATAAATTTGCAA
Organism: Dasyprocta punctata; assembly: GCA_004363535.1. NCBI lineage: Eukaryota > Metazoa > Chordata > Mammalia > Rodentia > Dasyproctidae > Dasyprocta > Dasyprocta punctata. The sequence goes on from RJWM01034030.1 coordinate 16,605, forward strand.
CAATATGAAGAATTTCACACAGCTCAAGGAACTTAAGAACGTATAGACAAACTGAATTCCAACCATGAACAGCTTCTTGGTCTCCTATATTTTTAGATTTGTTTGCCAACACCTCCACCTAAATTATATTACCTAGGAAGGTATGCTCTCTATTACTGCAAACATAATCTCATTTAATTTCATGAGTGAGTGTCTGATAAACTCTTCCTGCTGTGAGGACTGTTACTTGTGCAGCTATCCAATGCTAAAATGCAGCAAGGATCATATCACATCCGTGAAAAACCCTATTCCAGAGTTTCTGTCAATCATTCATTTTTCCCTTCCGTGAAACAGGGATTAGTTTTCCTTACACCTGGTTCATAAAGATAATGGCTCCTAACAATCTCTAGCTTGGTGCCTACATGCATGGCCATCACAGTAAAAAGGACGTAAATCCAGCACCACCTGGAAACTGCAGACCAGTTGTCGATACACTCATATGAATATGGCAGAAGAGAAATCCTTCTCCAGAAGGACTTCGGGAAAGCAGAGCCTCCATATTTCATGAACTTTCTACTTTAAATTGTCAAAAGTTTCCCTCATTTTAGTGATGACACCAGAAATTTTTAAATTGTACTGTGAGTTACTCATCCTCACTCAACTACATTTTACCTTTATAAATGAATTACAATCAGTATTCTTTTCGGAATGCCACACATGCTTGGGATCTAATTTTATGTGTGCTTCCCATCTCGTTTCAGTCTGCTGACTCACATAAGCCAAGATACTACAAAGTAAGTTTTCTTAGATTTCTGATTTGCATTGCTAATCTTCAATCATAAATAAAAGCTACTTAGGCCAAGAAGTTAATAAGATACAAACATTTTCCATTATTCCCAAAGTAAGAAAATAATTTAAAAGAAAGACAGAAAGTCGCCAAAAATCAAAGTTTAGAAACCAAATGAGAATGGTTCCGTAAGCACCAAAACCTTTCCTGCAGGTGGCTTGGGGCGGAGGGTGCGGTGCCCAGCCTTCTGTGCCAACACTTACCTATACTTCTTTCTTCAATGTACTGTTGTATCCTTATAAATATTAAAGTCTTTAATAAGGAACATTTCTTATGAACCCAAAAAGCACAAAAACTGGTTTCTTTTGTGAAAATCAACGGTGCTCATTGAAAAACGAATAAAAGCTCAACATCATCTGAAGTTTTTCAAATTATAAATCCCTGTACCATTCCTTGTCATTTCTAATTTTCCCAATCTTAACCCTTGTCATAATGGAAGTGGGGTATATAGAGGGATGTGGTTCCTAAAATGGTTGTTTTATTACAACCCTTGCTCTCTCTTTTCCCCACACTAGACAACTTCTCTAGACCCCACCTCTCTAGTTGAAACCTTAAAACCAAAAGCATCCTTCTACTTCTAATGCTGAGAAACCAGCATTTCCAGGTTCAATGACACAAATTGTGATGCAATTTAGACAAAAGTAATTCCAAACCTATCCTGAAAGCTTAGAACATTTCTGGCATCTTACTTCTTCTCTACCTTGTTTTTCACTCCCTCCATTTCTTCACCACCACGCTCTTACAATTGTCAGAGTGAATGAATTCTGAGAAACAGTCCAGTAAGCCTTGAGCCTCAGAGGCATGGCTCAGGGGAAGGCACTTACCTAACTTGCAGGTGCCCAGTGTTTGATGCCCAGCACTACGCACGTGTGTGTGCCACACACACACACACACACACACACACACACACACACACAGGGAGGGGTATTTACCCAGTAATAAGCACTGTGGCTTAGGGCAAGTATCTTTCTAGCAATGTCACCAGCCTAACAAAAAGCCTCCTCTGACAAAACACATCCATCAGTCTGTGCACATTCCATCCTTCTCAACCTCTGCCGTTTCACAGCATCACTGGGGTCTGCTTTCCCACCCACATGTACCAAGCACAGGGACTGGCCATGGGAAGTGAGCAGCTGGGCAGCGTGACTGTCCTCACTCACCAGGCTCTGACTGATACTGCTATGCTGTGTTTTCTATTGCTTACTCTAAGGTAAATGTGTTGGAAACATATTTGGTATCTCACATATAGAGTAACCAGAATCTCGAAGACAATCCAGGCTACAGCAAGCAAATAGAATGCTAGCACAGTTCTTTAGTGAAGTTAACTTCTGCTGCATATTGAAAATGACCACTGGGTCTTCAGGGAAGTTTCCCGGGGGTGTGAACTCTCCTGTGCAGTGGAGACCAGGTCATCGGTGCCAACCGCACCAAAAGCCATGGAGCACCAGAAGTCCTGGGGTGTGGAAGTTTTGTCCCCCAATCCCGTAAACCTAGTCTGAAAGATACTGGTGTGAGGGAGTTATATGCCACAGAAGCAGACAGCAACTAATGCTTTGTGGAGAGGCACCTAGAGCATATTTAACCTCAAACTTTAACATCTGCTGGTAAAGATCAAAGTGAGAGAATAGGGTCTAATGGGAGATCCTAAGGGAATACCATGCTAAAGTCTGTCTAATGGAAGGCAATTAAATCAAAAAGTGTCCACTGCCATTGCTGCAATGAAGGCCCATAGACAGGAAATATCCATGGTGAAAAAAATTTGGGAAATAATGCATATCCCTAGGGTATGCTAAATATACTCGCATTAGAAAGGAAGTCCTGCAGATAAGACCTGTTATATATTTCCCCAAACTTGTCCATAGTTATCAGATGACCAAAACTTTTCAACAGAGCATTTATCATAGACAGCATCTTGAGAACATTTTTAATAATACTACTAAGTTCTGAAAACAATAAAAATATGCTTGCTTACTTGAAATTTCACCAAAGATCAAAATTCTGTGCAATAATAATTCTATCAAATTACCTACAGAATAAAGTTAGAATAATTACATAAATTTAAGTGATAACATAATACCTATTTAAAGTTTATACTCACTTTATGCATTCCATCTGTGTGAAACTAATTGTCTTTATGTTCTCTCTATCTGAAGCCTCATCAGAGTTCTAAAGTTCTTAAACAAAAAAGTCCTGGACAGCTAAGAAATGTGCCACACCAGCAAAGCAACCGACATCCAACAAATTTTCAGCAGGCTCCTATACTTCCTCGTGGTCCCCGCGCTCACCTTGCTCCCCACCTTGGTCCTCACCATTTCCAAGGCTCTAATGTCCCCAAGCCCTTCCAGCCTCAGCCACCTCATCGCCCACTCCGCCCCCAGCTCCTCCACCCTGCCCTCCACCCCAGCTGCCCTCTGTGCCCACCCTCGCAACCACTCAGACCCCTGCCTTATCCTGACACTGGGGTCAGTCCTGGTGCTCAAGAACCACCAGTCACTTTTGTGCCCACTCCTACAGCTGCCACCATGGCCACCTCCATGGCTGCTGTCAGCAAACCTATGGGTGTAGCTTCTAGCACTGCACCTTCCAGCACCCTCCAATCTGAGCCCTCAGCCA
>RJWM01034031.1:0-20079 GCA_004363535.1 Dasyprocta punctata
AAAAAAAAAAAAAAAAAAAAAAAAAAAAAAAAAAAAAAAAAAAAAAAATGTGTTTCCACAGGTGAAAACATCTATGACACAGGCATGGCATACAGGTTTATTGTCAGTTTCTCAAAGCAGCCCAAGTCAGACATGGCCAGGACTCTAAACAGAGGGCTTCTGAACCCTGGATTAACAGTGAGTTTTGTGTGTGCGTGTGCGTGTGCGTGTGTGTGTGTTCCTGGGGACTGAATGCAAGGCCCTGCGTGGTAGGCAAGTACTTTTCATTCTGAGCCCAAGTTATGCTCAAACACCCAATCCTCCTCCCTCAGCCTTCTAAGTAGCTGGAATTACATACACCAATATGCCTAGCAACAATGGGTCTTAAGGGATTCCCATCAGGCTCCATCTAGCCTGCTTCACTCAGATTTAAGCAGCAGCAACCTAACATGACATAGAGAGATAATGAAATTTACCACTACCACTAAAATCATTCAGGGACCATGAGAGAGTTTCAAGCAACTAATCAGACTGTATGCTAATGTATTGATGGGCTAGATGATGAGGAAGTAGGATCTGTAACTCTTTTGAAAGCTCTCTACATCAATGAGAAGACAGGTATGATTGGGGAAAAACCAAGATGAGCTGTCAGGAGAAAAATGTGAGGGAAAAGAAATAGAACCTCAAGAGAATGAGTTCAGAAGACTGATTTTCTAGGACAATGTCCTAGAAAGCACAGCAAAATTAGTAATTCCACCCTTCTGGAGGAAGGGGTGTAGGGGAACCCCACGCTACAGATTTCATCACTTCCCTCATTAAAAAAATCTCTCTTTGTTTTTTTGAGACAGGGTCTCACTATGTAGTCCAGAATCATCTTAAACTCACAGTGATCCTCTTGCCTCACCCTCATGAGCGAGCTGGTAAAAATGCTTATTGTATGTAACTATCTAAAGGGACTTAAGATGGTAAAAATGCATCTCACATGTAACTATCTACAGGGACTTAAGATACCATCTCCTATTCTAACAGCCAGAGGCAGAGTCACTGTAATGCTTATGATGATATTGCTATGTCTGACATGTAGGCATGGAACTTATAGCAAGGTAAGGAAGACTATTCAAACTCCACACATTCAAGGAATTGGTACTGTCTGAAAAGTGTATTTATTCTATAATACACTTGAAAGGTAGAATATATTTATTCTGTAATATACTTAAACCTGTAGTTTCGGTGGGTCCTTAGCTTGCGCTGTGTGAACAAATACTTTCCAGTTCCTCTTAGAGGCCTACCCTGCTGGCCTTTCTGGTAAAGTATGTAGCAGCTGCTGTCATCAATTTGTTCTAGAAATTCCCCGACACTGGGAACACTCCTTCTGCTGCATAATGGTAGGGGAAGAGGGATACCAACACAGAAAGAAAAGCAACACTGAACAGCTAGGAAAAATAAGGGGAAAGATTACGGAAAATCAGAACACAAAGAGGGAAGGATTAAGAGCAGGAAGAAGCCAAATGTGAATAAAACACGGCTACCAAAGCTCAGGTCAGTATCTATAACATGAACTAATTTCTGTGTCTCATCTCTATGGCTTCTTAGCAATCTAAGCCAGCAGCCCTCATTCACAACGGCACTGAGACAGAGCTGTCCACTGAGCACTTTCAAGGATACCTTGAGTCCTTGCCAAGGCAGGCTGCCTCGAAGGAAATACAGGAACATATGGCCCAGGGCTTCCAAATCATCTCGCCGGCTTTGCTCTAAAAGGGAAGACAGATCATACAATATGTTTGCAGTTATGAAAGCAGAAAGAGGTTCAAAATTGAGTAATCCCTTTAAAAACCCTTCTGCTCTGGAGAAAGCTTCTGCTTTCTAATTCTTTGTATATCTAAACCAGAAACAGGTCTTTTATTTTTATCTAAAATACTATGTGTAGTTCCTTCATATCTCTTGCTAGCAAGTAAACAGCAAATGAAAGGAGCAAATCCTAAATTAAAACCACACCCCAATCACTGAACAGAGAGTAATCACCCCTCACTCAATGCTGTCACCTGCCTGAAAGTGAGGTCATTTATATAGGGTACAATTACTCTTGAGTTACCACCAGGAGAGTGAGTGACCGATTAAGCAGCTGAGGCTGTTACAGTAGTCCACCCTAGGTGAGCCTGCAAAGACGCAAGCTGCAGAACGCCTGAAACACACCTTAGCACGTCTCGGTCACCATAAAAATTAACACTTAAAATTCAGTTTCATATAAACAAATCTCAATGCATGATCTCTTGGTTCCTATCCCATTTGTACAACACTATATCAGAATGTCCTTCAGAAAAATTTGAAGTTCATTAATAAGGTAATCTCCATGAGAACATAAAACAGTGCGGGCATTTGGAGAGCTTAGTTAAAATGAGTTGATGTTGTTTTCTTTCCTTTGAATTAGGAAGGTGAGCTATTCAATATAGAAAATAGTTTTTAAAAATTACAACTTTAACTCAGAAAATATATACTTTTTGGCTGTCGGTCTGAATATTGCTTATTTCACACTAATTTGCCAATTAAAATTCATCACAGACAATTTAGGTGTTTTATTTTTCAGAATCAAATATAGAATTTTATTTGAAAAATTACAAAAGCAAGACTAAGAGGCTATCTTTAACTAAATTCTCTGTGTGTGTGTGAGTGCATGCGTGTCTGTTTCTTTTTTTAGGTACTGGGAACTGCATGCAGGGCCCTGTGTACACAAGCAAGCACTGCATCAGAGCCACAGTCCCAGCCTGGACATTTTGTTTTTTATGTGCAGCACAATAAAATCCAAGATTGCCATATAAGCAGGAAAAGCCAGCCATTCAGCTTACTGAAAATACCCAAGCAGAACATGACTACCTGCTGCCTAGATTTGTGGGAAATCTGCATGAGAAAGAATGACTAAGGACAGGGGACATAACTCACCGGTGTCATGACTCATGGGCACAGTGCCTGCCTGGCAAGCGAGAGGTTGTGAGTTCAATTTCCAGTACAGAAAGAAAGAAAGCAAGAAAGAAAGACTAACTGACTAGTATTCTACAGGTCAGATAATGGAAGAAAAGCCACCTTTTTAAGCAGCAGCTGGAAGGATTTTGAAAAGGTGATTACTAACGAAAAGAGGAGGCAACCCAGGTTGGGGAGGCAGCTCTGTGGCAGCTCTGCTTAGCAAGGTTCCGGATTCAATGTCCAGTACTTCAAAACAAGGAAAAAAGACAAGACACTGTGACAGAGAGATAAATAACTTTAAACTGTGTACTGTACCTTAACTGAAATAATGTGTGTTCTTTTTTTTGGGTGTGTAGTTAAATTTTATTTTATTAATATCATTTGGAAATGATTTACCTGTTTTTTTTTAATGGTACTAGAAACTGAACCCAAGTCCTTCCCACTGAGCTACACATCCAACCCTTTACTTAGTTACTTATTCTTTAATTCTGAGACAGAAACTGGGTGTGGTGGTACACACCTATAATCCTAGCACTCCGGAGGCTGAGGTAGAAAAATTGTTTGAAGTTCGAGACCAGCCTGGGCTACAAAGTGAGCCCAAGGCCAGCCTGAACTGCATAGTAGGACCCTGTCTCAAAAAGAAAAAAAAAAAAAAAAAAAAAAAAAATATAATTTTGAGACAGGGTCTTCTTAAGTCCCTAAATTTCCCTGTCTGGGCTTGAATTTGAGACTCTCCTACCTCAGCCTCCCAGAATGCTGGAATTAAAAATATGCACCACCACACCTGGCTTAAAATAATCTCAAAAACAATGAAATAAAACAGAATGATCATCAGACATTTTTGTCTATATGGCTCATCTAAAGTTAGCAATAAAATATACATATAATTGAAACCAAAGAGCAATTCGATAACAACACCAAAATGAAAAACGGAAAATACATTGGACGTGGTGGTGCACGCCTGGAATCCTAGCACTCAGGAAGCTGAGGCAGGAGGACTGCTGTGAGTTTGATGCCAGTTGCTACAAAGTGAGCTCAAGGCCAGCCTGAACAGCACAGCAAAACCCTCTCTTGAAAGACAAAAACAAAAACACCCTAAAAACAGAAAATATGCAGGGTGAGTTCAGGCCTCTCAGATAGCAGGGCACAGAGAAACCACTCACTGCAGCTTCTCATACTGGATCAAACCTACTTATCACCTCTCCGTTTTATTTTATTTATTTATTTTTTCTGTGGCACCAGGGTTTGAACTCACAACCTTGTGCTTGCTAGACAGGTGCTTAAGCCACTGAGCCAAACTCCCAGCCCTAGTTTTCTGAGGCAGGGTTGCACTATGTAGCTCAGGCCAGCCTTGTGCTCGCGTTGTAGCCCAAGCCGGTCTTGAACTCACAATGCTCCTCCTACCTCAGCCTCCCGAGTGCTGGGATTAAAAGCTGGGATTAAAAACGTGTGCCACCACACCAAGCCCTCACCTCTCCATTTCATGTCCAATTCTGTAACAAAAGGCCCCTTGGTTAAAAAAATAAAATAAAAAATACACCAAATGGTTGAATTTTAGTTGGGCACTAGAGGGCAAAACTCTCCACATTTTCAGTATTAATCAGGCCCACAGAAGGGGGGAAATTCTCTTCACTATTAAGCCCATTGTAAAATGAGATTTAAAAAATTTTCAAGCTCACTGAAATGAGTAAGGCCATGTTTCAATCCAGAGAACCCTGAAGAGTAGCTATGGCATAAGGGATAACAGGAAAAACAGTGGTTGCTAAACTTGGTCAGGGGTCTAGGTCTCGGCTTATCCCTTCCATTCACCTGGTCCAGTGAAATTAACCACAGCCAAATCACCTGCTTGGGGCCTTAGTTTCCTCATCTGAAATAAAGTTGTCAATTTATACAACCTGAAAAGTCATTTTCCAACCCTAAAATTCTAAACTAATCGATGAGAACATCAACTGTTCAGACTTCTCAAGAAAAAAAAAAGAGTAAAAACCACAGTGTGCTTTATTTTCATACTTCTTTGCATGAACAATCCACACACCCTTTGACAGGGAGGATATTCTCATTTTTAAAGAAGAAAGGCTTCAATACCACAGAAAAACAGTAAACAAAATTATTCACATTATGAAAGCTTCTTTTTAGCCACTGAGAAAGACGCACTTGGTTTCCATGCTGGAAGAAAGGCAATGTGACCAGTGCTCTAATTTCAGCCACTAAATGACACTGACTGAGCTGGTTCAGGCAGGGCTCAGTGGGTGGGGAGACAGCTCACATGTCACAGGGATGTCGGGGGGAGAAGGCTTTTCCCCTTGTGCTGCTGCCTTAACAACCTTAACAGCCATTCTCTCCAAGTCATTTGACAATACGTTTCCCAGTCTTCCCCCAGCTTCTCTGCAACACAAAATGCACCACACTTAAAAACCAATAGCAAAGAGTTCCTACAGGAACCATTCTGGTTTGATATCAGGGACAAAGTTAAACAGCAGTGACACCATCTCCATGCGCTCTATGCAGCGTAGAGAGACACGTTGGGTCTGACCTGAGGAACTGTGGGACCCAGGACATACAATTCTGGAGATAAACACAACGTTTTAGCAGGAAGGGTAGTTTACTAAAAGATTAAGAAGCCTAGGCCAGGCGAGGTGGTACATGCCTGTAATCTCAGCACTCAGGAGGCTGAGGCAGGAGGATTGCCAAGAGGTTGAGACTATCCTGGGCTACATAGTGAGTCCAAGGCCAGCCTAGACTACATAATAAGACCCTGCTTTAAAAAAAAAACATGTGGGGGATAAAGGAGCCTAGTCTGATAAACAGTAGATGCTTAAAATATACCTTGTTGAATACATAATAGTAAGGATAACTACCATATGGAAAGACGTTTATTTATCAGACACTAGACACATTTCAGATTATCCCACAGAACCCTATGTTACAGGAACTATGATCACTCCCATTTTATAGATGAGACAACTGAGGCTAAGGAAGAAAGTGTGCCAGACGAAAATCACACAGCTCTCCAGTAAAGGGCTGGGATTTGCACCCCTGCTCCATCCTATTTTTGGTACTGGGGATCGCACTGAGTGACGTCTGCAACACATTTCTTATTTTGAGACAAGGTTTTACTAAGTCACTAGACTGCCCAGGTTGGGCTCCAAGTTATGATCCTCCTTCCTGCCTTACTCTCGCAAGTGCTGGGATTATAGGCCTGTAGCACCAGGCTCGATTTGTACCCCTTTTCTTAAAGATTACACTGCACTTTATTCAAACAAAAATGGATCCCTATCCTTTGTCTATTTTTGATTTTCCTAAAAAATAAAATAAAATCGGTACATGAATTGTGCAGCCAAGGAAGCAGGCTTTAGAGCAGCTTCTGGACTTGGTTAGTTAAACCTAACAACTATGACTTTACTATGTGATACAGTCTATCGCCTTGTAAAAGGAAGATTGTATGTCATATGAAGCAAGAGAGGGACATTGAACAGGGTGTCCAAGAGACTTGTGTTAGGTACTGCTTTGGGCTGGATGTGGTTTGACGGTGGCCAAGATTCAGGGAGAATCTGACTGCCAAGGCAGAGGTGCTGGGAGGCAGGGCCTGCACGTGGGCTTAACGTCTTACCCATGAGACTGGTTTACCTCCCCCACAGTCGTTGTGACTTGCTGGGTGCCCTCGTGCTCTCCTCTCTTTTCACGTGTGCCCCTTGCCACTCTGGCATATGGTCGTGTTATGTGATGCCATCACCATGAGACTCTCAGGGCAATGGCTAAATTAACCTCTTTTCAAATAAATTACCCAGTTTTGGGTATTCTGTATGCCAGTAGCAAAAAGACTAAGCCAGGCATGGTGCTTCTACATATACTACCCGCATTCACCCCTCAAAGCATCCTTCTGAAGCATGACCTTTATTTTCCAGGGAGATTAAGCAGCTTGTCTGAAATGACACTGACAGGTGACAGAGGGTCTTTTGGTCTAATTCTGAAGTATCACAATAGGTAAAGTGAAGATTTCCATAGAGTTAATGAAAAAATCCTGACAGCATTCATTTCAACTTACACTGTATCTTACTACTTTCCATTGTTACTTGATTTACTATCACTAGAATCCTCACCTGAATACCTGTGTAGTTCACCTAATGAGGCAATTTAGAAGATATTACATTAGTCTTTAAAATACTTACTAGTGTGCAACAGTTCACTAATACTTGAAAGATTTTACATAATTAGCTATGCCAGGGAGTAGAGAACCTGGTAACATTCTGCTCACCCATCTACTCTCAAGAATGTTGATATTCCTATTTGTTTTTAATCACCTAAGTATCATTTCTTTAAATGAGTTCTTCCAGGGAAGCCCAATTTAGAAAACAAATAAAAAGGGGAGCTTTCAAGGGCTGGGAGTTTGGCTCAGTGGCTTAAGCACCTGTCTGGCAGGCACGAGGTTGTGAGTTCGAGCACTGATGCCACAAAAGAAACAAAACAAAACAAAAAAACAAGGGGAAGCTTTCTTGACAACACTAACAAGGGGCCCACCCAGAAACTGGCTTCCCCGCTGCTCCCTGAGCTCCTCTGACAAGCAGCATCTTCTGTGATGATTAGAGATTTTGATAATATTTGCACAGATTGTTTATCTCGAATAAAATATAAGATTCAGAGTAAAGCTAATATATTTTCACTGTGTAAGACAGAAGCATTTCCTTAAGGGCTCTGCATGAAATTACTCAGAGTGAAGAAAGCCCAGGCCACATTTTAGTGGCGTTCACTTCCCTGAGCAGACATCAGCCTGCCAACTTTCACAGGACTACCATCTGTGGAGTCCAGTACGTACACGTGCAAACTCACAAAAACGCTGTGACCTTTCTCGCAATAATTCACGTTTTCATACTACTGAGAAATGTGAGTGTAAACATCTGGAAACATAGTGCAAAGAACTAAGAAGCCATCAACAGTCAACAGTACACTTAAGATCATCATTAACTTACCATTTTAATTTCCCGAATATAAAAAGCACTTACCTTGGGAAGCAGTAAGGACAAGTTGAAAAGCACAATGGGATAAAAGTGTTATTGGAATAAAGTCGTTCTAATAACTTTCCCCTTTCATGGAGCAAAAAATAAACGCACCTCTGCCAAGATGTGTGTTGATAGACATGTATCTTGCAGTTCCAGTTAAACTTTTGTTCTCCTTATAAGCTATGTGTTTTTTGGTTTCACCATCAATGTATTCCTTGGCCAGTCCAAAGTCTATTATGTGTATTACATGTTCTTTCTTATTGCCTTGTCGGCCAATCAGGAAGTTTTCTGGCTTGACATCTCGGTAAATGAGATTCTTTGAGTGCACATATTCCATTCGAGATAGCTAGAAGAGAACAACAAAAAACAAATGGAAATACTTTAAATAAGCATATTTCAAAAATTAAAATATTTGTCATAAGGATTTTGGTTTTGGTTTTGCTTTGTCTTGTGGGTTTGTTTTGAGACAGAGTCTTGCTATGTAGTTCAGGCTGGCCTCAAACTTGCAGTCACTCTCCTGCCTCAGCCTCCTGAGTGCTGGGATTACAGGCGTGCACCACAATGCTCAGCTTCTTTGTGTTATTTTTTGAGACAAGGTCTCACTATGTTGTTTAGGATGGCCCTGAATTCCTCAGCTCCAGCAAGCCTCCTGTCTCAGTCCCACAAGTGGTTGATGTTACAGATGTGCTGAACCCAGCTCAGCATTAGGTTTTAACTACAAAATAAAAATGTAAATAGTCCAGTATTTAACACTCACTTTAGTGACTTGATTAGGAAGAGTGGAAGAGTGTAGTTTAGCTAAGATAAATAATATAATTTTACCTTATCATGTCACATTTTGTACAATTAATAAGATTATTTTTATACTATTTCAGGAAATAAGTCTTTGACCGAAAAGAAGTATTACCAGGGAAGATGCCAGGCAATTGATGGTTTTTGGGACAGGTACCACGGCATGTTCACTTCCTGACCCTACCTTCCTATCCTGAGTTGGACAAGACTCCCCAGCCTAGCTTCCATCAGTGTAGAAATAAGAAAAGTGAGACCCAGAGAAGTTAACATTGGCCTGATATCAGTCAGCTAGTCAGTGGCAAGGGCAGGGCTACAGTTTTTATGTTAAATTAAATATGTCTCCAAATAATCATAACATTATTTCAAATTTCATTAAGTATTTCTATCTATGAAACTTCTTTCCTTAGATGAAGGAAAGTTAGACATTTGAATTTTCTGATACGGTATTTCCAGATGTCTACTAGGGCAAGCCACGGCAGTGCCAAGCGAGCGAGATATACCTGCATCCTTCCCCCAGGCCTGACACTGCTCAGAGGCACTGAAGCAACTGCTCCGGAAACCCGGACTGGTGTGCAACTAGGTGGGAGCTGCAAGAGCTGCCTCTCGGCCATTCCAAGGACTAACACAATTTCTTGGCCAAGCAACTTTAAATAAAACAGTGAGAGGAAAGGGAGAACATGACAACACCTTACAGCTGCTTAAACGCTATAAATAAAACACGGGAGAAATTATTTGAATGTGTACAACTCCACCTAATCATCCTTTTTCTCCCTAAACTAAATTCTGTGTTTCCATTTCAGTTAAGGGCAGGATATTGCTCCAAGGTGCAAATTCCTAAAATAGAGTAAACCGCAGATACAGTGTGACTTCTCTAAGTTAACCCCTTTTGCCCCAGCCAGCTTCCTGGAATGCTGGCAAGCCTGTAAGAAGTAATTCACTAGGTGCTGCTAGAGCTAATAAATTACCACAAGGCCCACAAGGCTGTGACAGGAAGACCAGCATCTCTTCTGGAATATTAATGCCAGCTTACCAACTGGATGGCTATCATCAACACCGTCTTCAAAGTAAACGTTCGGTCACAGAGGTCAAACAAGTCCTCCAAGCTAGGGCCGAGGAGCTCCAGCACCATGGCACTGTACTTTCCACATGGTCCAAAATAGTACACCTGTGGGAGACCTTCAGCTGAAAGCAGAGGGGAAACAGGAATGGGACAGGAGACACGAACACCAAGATATGAGACAACTGCATTAGCAACGAGTGAGCTATAAATAAAGTGCAATTGGTGAGACTTCCATTTCCTTTTCACAGGCCCTACTAGAAAATTTACACTGAGCACAATAGCTTCAGTGGGAACTAATAATGGATGGGAAAGGCTAAGTTATTGCACAGTATGCTCAAACAAGCAGTTATTACATACCAGACTGCAAAAGGTATTTGCACTGCTATGTAAGACCTTCATCCATTATTGGATCAGAGTGTAAGCTGTTCTTCCCAGAGGATGCCTGAAAGTGTAATATTATAAAAGGTTCAAAGGGTGGCTTGCTGGGCTCAAAGGGCAGGCTAACAGATGCTGTGGCATTAGCAGGTTTCATTAGCACTCCCTGTGCTTGCTGAAGCCTCATGGAGCTGTTTGCAACTGCTGCCCCACGGAGAACTCAGATGGAAGGGTGAGGCCACAGAGGCTGCGGGCTGGCCCCATGCCAGCACGACTGGCTTCTCCTCACAGGAAATCTCTGCAGTGCTCTGCTTTCTATCAGGTGGAGAAAAGCCAACCGTTTACATTTGGTTGCTGATAAGTAATTATGAAAGGAAAAGGGAGAAGAAAAATGCAAAATAAAACAAGGCTGGGATTTCCCCAGACTCAAAATTTATAGTTACAAGAAGCTAAAATCTGCTGGGCTTGGTGGCACATGCCTATAATCACAGCACTTGGGAGCCTGAGGCCAGCCTGGGCTACAAGTGAGTTCAAGCCCAGCCTGAACTGCATGGTGAGACCTTGTCTCCAATAAAGACAAAAAACAAAAAAACTAGACTTTGTCACTAAACAGCAGTTTGTAAATGAATTTTCTCCTTAAAATGTATTGTGAATATGAGGCATTTAATAAGTAGGTATTAACTGGAACCATGAGAACAGCGGATACTTATGAGACTATAAATTTAGCTTTAACTGGTCTCATAAAGCAGAAATATTTCCATCTCACACATATGCACCATGATCTACAAGTATATATGCTGTCAATTATGGTTTGCTTTTGCTTCCACATTTTTTAGACAACCAAACTCTTTGCATCTTCTCGTTTATATGGGTGAAATATATGCAGAGGTAATACACAATGAATGCGTCCTCTCCAGGGCAGGACCTGTATATCTGGGGTTAATGAAATTCACTGCTATGATGTATGCGTGACATGTGATCGAAATGTACAGTGAGCGTCTTTATGAGATATGGTAAAAAATATGGGGACTGTTGCATGCCAGTCGTTGGAAAAGGCAAGCTCATGAAAACATTACCCTGTGACCTCATCTGGTACCATGTGTCTTCTGGCTCTTCTGCAAAGTCAAAATGACCATGAAAAGTAAATGTTTTGAATAAATTTGGGTAACAGAGGCAGCCACAACAGCACAACTAAAGATATGAAAGAGGATTTCTAGCATGGCTTAAGTGCAAGAACGATGGGCCAAGTGTGTTCATGTGAAGCAGAGGATTGTGAGTGAGATTAATGGCAATATGTCTTTTACAGTAATAATTTTTTTAAATGTTTAATTATTCACTGTATTTTTTTTGAATCACATCTTGTATTTATCTCATGTATGACATTAGTCTATCTTCTGCTTAAATAAAAATAAGTTCAGTACTTTCCATATGTTCATTCCAGGCTTGCACCATCTAATATTGTTATACTCCTGCTAATTTTGTGGTTGTTTTCATTCTCCCTACCTCCAAAAGGAAACAGTATTTAATCTGAAGTATCTTTTTTCCACTTTTTTTTTAAAGTCACTTTTTCAGTTTAAAATATCCAAAACCTAACAGTTGTTTCCAATGAGTCCTGCTGAGAAATCCATGCAGAACACTCTACCCAAGAGATTTATTCTTTTATTTATCAGACACAGAGTAGATGCAGTTTGAGGAGCTTTTAAATTTATGTCCTATATAACAGTGTCTGATGCCACCAAAATTTTATTTTCCTAATGTAAATAAGTTCTCCAAAGCCAGCTGTAGTAGTCTGCTAGTTGCCTGTCCAATACCCTCTTAGACGTTACTAATACAACATCTGATTGCTGCAATAAGCACTAAAATGACCAATGAGACTGAAGTAGAAATTAATGGGTGGGGTGGTTCTAGAAAAGTCTTTCGTAGGCATATAGTACAGGTTATGAACCTCTGAAGGCCCAGAAACTGTCTAGACTCACCACATACCTTGAGGAGATAATATATGCTAAGAACAATGGAGGAAAACAGGTAAAGCACTTAAGCTGCTGAGGGCTGTGGAGGAACCATGCCAAAGCTGGACTTATTTTCTTTCTGAATTTTTCTTATCCAAAATAAAATTCAATCTCTACTTTGACTAAGCTACGGTCATTTGGATTTTTTTTAAACAGCTAAAACAGTTAATCCTAATGAATAAACGTTCTTTTAGTTGGCTAAACTGCAGATCTGGGCATAATATTCTTTTTCTAAAGTACTTGCTAAAAGTCAGACCTGCTTAGAAATGTTAATATTGGCATAATTTCCTAGACTAACAGCTAGTACTTAAGAATCAGTTAATGAGAAAAATGATCTTTTTGTTCTTGATAATCTTTAGTAACAAATCAAGGTGGCTCTTGCCAGAAGCTTCCATGTTTACTAAGAGCTCCCAAAAGCACTTTGGGTAATATCTGTAATTTTGAACTACAGTGTCACTCACAAAACCTGCCAGGAAGTCAAAGAATGAGGAGTTTATACTCAGGCCTCACAAAGCAGAGGCTGGCTCTGAGATGCACAAGACAATTCTAGATTGTTGAGAGGCTTTGAAGCATTTCTATGAGAGGTACGTATCAGACTCAATATGTAGGAAGAGTTCAAGCCAGAGTCTTGATAGGATCTAGTGTTTTCTTGTGCTAACGACTCTCACAAATTCTTTTTTTTTTTTTTTTTTTGTGGCACCAGGGATCAAACTCACAGCCTTGCACCTGGCAGACAGGTGCATAAGACACTGAGCCAAACTCCCAGCCCTAGTTTTTTGAGGCAGGGTCGCACTACGTAGCTCGGGCTGGTCTTGCGCTTGCATCGTAGCCCAAGCCGGCCTCGAACACACAATGCTCCTCCTACCTCAGCCTCCCGAGTGCTGGGATTAAAGGTGTGCGCCACCATGCCCAGCTAACTCTTGCAAATTCTTATGTCTCCATAGGTTAGCCCTTTTTGGTTCCCTTTTAAATACAAATTCTGAAGACAGCTAATATTTCCGTCTAGTTACCTTCTAGGTTCCTCTTTTTTGCGGCACCAGGGATCAAACTCACAGCCTCGCACCTACCACGGCAGGTGCTTAAGCCACTGAGCCAAACTCCCAGCCCTTAGGTTCCTCTTTGTAAAGTCATAAAACCAAAATGAAAGAACACACCCCTCTGCTTTTTGGAATATGTGGTACCAATTCAAATATAAGCTGGCAGTGGTACTCAAATGGAAGTGCATCTATTATAAACATTTCTAAAACTCAAAACACAAATGGAGTGACTTTATCATACCTACTGAATCAGAATTTCTAGGAGCAGAAGCAAACACAACTCTATAAATGATGTGTAACCTCAGCTGGAAAGCTCTGTATCTAGAGAAACGACGGGCTCTGCTTTGTTTTATGATTCCTACATCATGAGGACTTGAATAATGCTGACAAAATAGTCTCAAAATAGTCTCTTTTAGATCAGCACAACTATACCCAACAGCTTTCTTTTTTCAGTTTTTATCTTAAAGACAATAAAACAAACAAAATAAAACAAAACAAAACAGAATAAAGCAAATCAGAACAGACCAATGCAAGCAACACAGGACTTCCAAACAAGACAATAGGAAATCAACAGTGGCAACCATGTCTCTTGTTTTCTTCGAAATAGTTGTCCATATCTTCACACACAATAAAATCAAACAGAATAAAATACTATAAAACCAATCAAAACAAAAGTATGAAAGCATTCATTATAGGACTTCAAAACAAGACAATAGGAAATCAACAATGGCCACCATAATGCCTCTTGTTTTCTTCAAAGTAGTTGTCCATACCTTCACACATTATGAAACCAAATCATAGAAAACAGGCTAAAACCAATCAAAACAAAAGAATGAAAGCATTATGAGACTTAAAAACAGGATAATAAGAAATGAACAATAGTTACTATAATGTCTCTTGTTTTCTTCAAAATAGATGTCTATACCTTCACACATAATAAAATCAAATAAAACACAATAGAGTAAAACCAATCAAAACAAAAGAATAAGGACCAGGGATTTAGCTCAGTGGCCTAAGCACCTGACTGGCAAGTGTGAGGTTGTGAGTTTGATCCCTGGTGCAAAAACAAACAAACAAACAAACAAAAGAATAAGCCAGGCGTGGTGGTGTACACCTTTAATCCCAGCACTAAGGAAGCTGAGGTAGGTGGAGCATTGTGAGTTCAAGGCTAGCCTGAACTACATAGTGCGACCTTGCCTCAAAAAACATAGGGCCGGGAGTTTGGCTCAGTGGCTTAAGTGCCTGCTTGGCAGGTGCATGGTTGTGAGTTTGATCACCAGTACTGACAAGACAAAAAAAAAAAAAAAAAAAAAAAAAAAAAAAAACAAAAAAAAAAAAAAAAAAAAAAAAAAAAAAAAAGAAAGCATTATAGGACTTCAAAACAAGATGATAGGACATCAACAATGGTTACCATAATACCTTGTTTTCTTCAACAAGCTATTCATACCATCACATATAATAAAATCAAACAAAACAAAGCAATAAAATCAACTGAACAAAAAAAATGAAAGCCTCATAAGACTTCAAACCAAGGTAACAGGAAACCAACAATGGTTACCATAATACATCCCGTTATCTTCAAAATAGCTGCCCATACATCAGACACAGTACACCCAACATCTTTGAAAGTTGGTTAAAAGACAACTTGTTAAGTTTCTCAAGGAAAATATGCTGCTAAATTAGAAAGTCTCTTTGGGAATTGTAGCAGTAATTTATTAGCATTATCTGTACAGAAAGATGACCATGTAAATGTTATTCTGCATCTGGATTTTTACATTACTCCCATAAAGAAGTCAGTGTTGGTGGAAAAGACAGCAACACAGGCCCACTAAGAAATTCTGTACCCTTTGGTTGGGGATTATATTCATTAATGGTTTGTAGCTGGGCTACATTTAAATGAAGATTTCTGTATATTTTATTATCTTGTACAGTCATTTCTTAAAAATTTTTAAATCAACATGCTAAGGAATTCTTTAATAAGACTGAGTATAAGGGCAAAGCTTTAAATACAACACAAGCTATATGTTAGGGAAGTAAAGTACCTCCTGTAAATAATTATGAGGGAATGGGAATGAGGTAGAACAGTTGGGCAAGATAGATATACGGTGCACTACATCAGAAATTTAGGTGGTTTTATAGCATCTGCTCTAGAAATAATGCATTAATAAGATCTCCCATCTATGTCAGGTGTGGTGGTGCACTTGGGAGGCCAAGGCAGGAGGATCATCATGAGTTTGAGGCCAATCTGGACTTCACAGTGAGTTCAAGATGAGCCCGAAATACATAGTGAGCCCTTGCCTCAAAACAAGAAGCAAAAGCCAGGTGGCATGGTAGTACATGCCTGTAATTCCAGCACTTGGGAGGCTGAGGCAGGAGGATCGTTGTGAGTTCAAGACCAACCTAAGCTACAAAGTGAGCTCAAGGCCAGTCTGACCTGCATAGCGAGACCCTGTCTCAAAAAAAAAAAAAAAAAAAAAGCAAAAAACAACAAAAAGATCTTCCACCTAAATTGAAGTAATTAAACCACAAGTTAAATTTCTTGTAAACCAAAACTGTAAGGGTATACATACATTACTGTACATATATTTCTCCTTGAGTGCATAAAACTGCCTATCTATCAATAACATAGTCTTTTCTTTTTCTCTTTTCTCTCTCCTTCTCCCCCTCCCCCCTTTTAGCTCAGGGTTAAACCCAGAGACTCATTCACACTAGGCAAGTGCCCTACCACTGAGCTACATCCCTAGCTCTTCAGTAAAGTCTTACAAACTGTTACAGACATATGGGTCACTCATAAATCAAGCTGAACAGAACAGGAAGTGAGGTGTACAACACTACAGCTATTTTTCAGTCTGTCATAAATTTAACTTGGGCTAAATACATCACACAAAGGATAATGGCTTCACCACCCAAGCTGTTACCTAAAAAGATTCTGTAAGTGCATACTGTTAATGTACTATTAACAGTAGCTACTCTAAGAGGAGATATTTTTAAATACATATCAGGCTGAGAACTTAAATAGAACCACCTTGAAGCTTTTGGTAATTTGATCACATTTTTGCCTAATAATTAGCTTTTCATTCTTTTTTAAAAAACTAAATTACCTGTGAAGCAAATTCAAATCAATCCTATATTTACACTGATAACTGAATGTAAAAAGTTGTAATATTTCATTGTAAAAAATAAATATTCATAATGATCGTCTTCTAAAGTAAGGCTAGAAAACACTTTGAGGGACATAATGACTTTGGCAAGCTCTTTCTTTTGTTCACACAGTTTAACTTTTATTTTTTAAAAAGGGGGAGCATTTCCTTTCAAATATGCCCTACTCAGAAAATAGCTCTGAAAAACAAAACAAACAAACAAACCAATGCATTACAAACAAGTTCCATTCCAGGAAAATCGTTCATCAGCTGGATGCCTTTGGAACCCTATGTCGACAAGGTGAATCTTATACAGAACACCTGGGAAAATTCACAGCTCGAATGCTTGTAAATTGAGGACTTATGGTATTACAAAGATAGGAGACAATATACAGTGCTTCTTTCTTTAAAAGAAACAGAAGCCCAGCAAGATGGTACATGCCTGAAATCCCAGCTACTCAGGAGGCTGAGGCAGGAGGACTGCAAGATGGAGCAATTTAGTGAAATCTGTCAACAAATAAATAAATAAGGCTGAGGATGTAGCCCAGTGCTCCCTAAGTTCATTCCCAATGCCACAAAAACAGAAAAACAAAAGTCCAAAACAGAATTCCTTTCACTTTTCTGACTGAAAAATGACTCCCCACCAGTTTAACACAGCAATCTATTTAAAATGCTGCTTTAACAAACAAACACAGCTAGATCAAGAATTATGGAATTGGAATAACTTTGTTCTATAATGAAAATGTTTTATAATCATCTGTCCCCAGGCCTCTTGGGACATATCCTATTAACATGAACTCAAATTTGTAAGGTGGAGAAAGAGGTGGGGAAGAAGAGAAGAAACAAAAATCTTCTATTTCCAAGTTGCTGAACATGAGTATTCCCATCTTTTCTATTACTTACATACACAGAAATACCAAGGTATAGAACCTAAAGCAGATTCAAAACTTTATTTACCTAAAGGAATTAGGGAAAACAAACCAGTATTTGATAGATCTCTCCTAGTGTACACAGCATCTAAGATACAAATTTTATTTATTTATTTTTTACTGTTGGTGGGGTATACACATATATATTTTATTTACAAAGAATCTACATAAAAATCAATAGAACAGACAAGCAGGTTTAGCAAGGTCATGCTACAAGGTCACAAAGCCACATACAGAAATCTAGTGTTGGCCTATATACAAGCAATGAACAATTCAAAAGTAAAATTGTAAAGGCACAAGTTACAACATCACAAAAAAGCTTAAAGTAACATTACTGTATAAATCTACCAAAACACATTCATTATCTGTATCTTAAAAACTATAAAAACTGATCAAAAGTACTCAACTACAACCTAAAAAAGTGAAGAGAGACTATGTATGTGAATTGCACAAGTATCAAAACATTTATTCTCTCTAAACTTATCTATAGATTCACCTCAATATCTATCAAAATCTCAGCGAATTCTTTTCTTTAACTATCTTAATTATTTTTTATATACATGTACATAAACATATACATAGTTTTTCTTTCAGTTTGTCACACAAGTGCAACAATACGATGCTTACTATATGTGTGGCTTATTTATTTCACTGATAAGCATGTTAAGGCACATCCATTTAAGTATGAAAGTGTCCAGTTTATCATTCTTTATAGCTGAGTAGTATCCCTTTATATAAAAATATCACATCTTTTGTGTCCAATCCTTAGTTGATGGGCATGTATGTTGTTTCCAAGATCTGGCTATTATGAACTGTGCCGCTATAAACATAGGTGCACATGTATCATTGTGGTAGATCTTTTAATTCTTTTGGGAAGATATCCAGAAGGGGAATAGCTGGGTCAAATGGGACCTCCAATCCTAGCTTTTTGAGGAATCTCCACATTGACTTCCACAGTGGTTGCACCAGCCTGCATTCCTACCAACAGTGGAAAAGGGTTCCTTTTTCTCCACAGCCCCTCTAGCTCTTGTTATTGGTTGACTTCTTAATACTAGTCATTCTTTCTGGGGTGAGGTGGAATCTCAGTGTTGTTTTAATTTGCATCTCTTAAATGACCAGTGCGGTTGAACATTTTTTCACGTATTTATTTGCTGTTTGTACTTCTTCATCTGAAAAGTGTCTTCATCTCAGATGCCCATTTGTGGACTGGGTCTTTAAATCTGGGAGGACTGATTTTTTTGAGTTCTTTATTTATCTGAGGGACAGCTGGCAAACATTTTCTCCCACGTTGTGGGTTGTCTCTTCGCTCTGTTGGTGGTTTCTTTTGCTGGGCAAAGCTTTTCAATAGGGTGAGATCGCATTTGTTGATTCTTTGTGACAGCTCCTGTGCAATCGGGCTTTTATTCATAAAGTCTTTGCCTACACCAATGTCTTCAAGAGTTTTACCTACTCTATCTTCCAGGAAATTTGATGTTTCTGATTTAATGTTGAGATAAGATATGAATTTTAAAAGTGTGCTGGCCAGGTGTGGTGGTGCATGCCTCCAATCCCAGCATTTGGGAGATGGAGGCAGGAGGGTCTCTGTGAGTTCAAGGCCAGCCTAACCCTGCCTCAAAAAAACAAAAACAAAAGCAAAAAAGTGTGCTGGCCAGATGTGTAATACCAGCACTCAGAAGGCTGAGGCAGGAGGACTGCCATGAGTTTGAGACCAGTCTGGGATGCATACATAGTTAAAATATAAGCTAAACGACATAGCAAGACCCTGTCTCAAAAAACTAAAAAGTGTGCTGAGTATTAGAGGTAGGGGAGGGAAAAAGGAGAGCGCCCTTCTCTTTCTAAAAAGACTATCTCAGCTCACTGAGAGACTACTCAGTTGGTAAATTTATGAGGTTTCAGTCTCTGAAAAATTTCCCAGTTCCTTAATGTACTGTAGTTTCTATGAACAAGTTACAAAGAAAGAACACCTACTAATTTCAAAAGGTGTTTCAAAAACTGAGATGACCAATTCTTAACACACATCGGAACAATAACTAAAAAGTCAAGAAGTTCTTGAGATCATTCAGAAAAGAAATGAAAAGAAACAAAATGAGGCTATGGAAAGTACAGTGACCGCCTTCCCGATGCCTGCCCCACTCGCATTACACTCACTTTGCGCCTGTACCTGTCTGTCCCACCAACACAGATGATGGGAAGGGAGAGGTGGCCATGAGTTCACTGTATCTGTGACACTGGCATCTATGTGCCACTGGTCCAAGCAGGTGGCAGAGAAGAGCAGAATTTGTCCTAAGCAATAAATGCACTTGATGAAGTGGCAGTTGGGTTTTCTGATTGGAATGCATAATTCTTCCCTCAAAATGCACGCATACACACACACACACAGATGCACACACACACACACACACACACAGAGCAAAACAAATCCTTCAGATTTTAACTGTGCAGGGCACGCTACATGATGAAGTTTTTCTGTTCCTGTTCAAATTTCATAGAAAGAAGATTAAAAAAAGTTTCTGTTCATCAAGCCACAAGTATGCAAATAACTGAGAGTTGTGATCTTTTTTTTTTTTTTTTTTTTTTTTTGCGGCACTGGGGATTGAACTCATAACCTTGCGCCTGCCAGGGCAGGCGCTTAAGCCGCTGAGCCAAACTCCCCAGCCCTGGTTTTTTGAGGCAGGGTCGCACTATGTAGCTCAGGCCGGCCTTGCGCTCGCGTTGTAGCCCAAGCCGGCCTCAAACTCACAACGCTCCACCTACCTCAGCCTCCCGAGTGCTGGGATTAAAGGCGTGCGCCACCACGCCCGGC
>RJWM01034032.1:0-20061 GCA_004363535.1 Dasyprocta punctata
TTTGTTGTCTTGCTTAGTAGTAGGAGAAAACCTCCTGTTTTTTCATAAAAGCATACAGATTCATAGTAAAAGAAAATGTTAGGCATCTTTGTTCTAGGCTTTAGATGCTATTCAGTAATTCATTTAAAAGCATTCTTTCGCATCACAGAGTATTAAAATATCACACACACCTGCAAAATCTATTTCTGAACTTAACATCCTTAAGGAACTCCAATGTGTATGTGAAGTGTTTGAAGTGATCATAAGCACGGTAAGTGGAAGATAACCTAAAACTATAGCGGAAAGGTGCCACGAAGGAGCACATTAGAATGGGTTGGTCAAAGTGTTCTCTCTACTTAATAATCTGCATCCTAACTAAAAGGGAAAGACCGATCATACAATTTGGTGACAGTAATGGCAAAAACATGTTGACTATTCGGTGAAGCTTTCCCTGATTTACTTTTGAGGGAACTGTCTTGTACATCTGTCACAGAGGGACACAGAGGAGACTGAAGAATGGAATGGGAGAGCAGCCTCAGTGCTACACACAGCAGTGCATGGTCTCGTGTGCTGAGATGGCTCATGTATTTGTCATTGTTCTTAACCTAAGTGTTACAGGATACATTAGGATGATAAGACTGTCCCTACATGTGGTTTGATGAGTAGATCTTACTCAACGATAAAGCTAGGAATTATGAAAGGATAGTTGAACCTTATGTTCCATAAATACTCTCCAAATATTTTTATGAAGAATTGAAATATTTTAAAAAAATTTCTGTTGGTACCTACTAATTAAAAATATTAAGTGTGACATTTAAATCCACATATACAATATTTAATGATCCCGTCAGGGTAGTTCATGTTTGTCACTTCAGACAATTTATCAGCAGATTTTCTTTTTTGGGGGGGCATACCAAGAATCAAACTCAGGACCTCACTTCTGCCAGGCAGGCACTGTGCCACTGAGCTAAATCTCCAACCCTTATCAGCAGTTTCTGGTGGGAAAAGATAGAGACTATTGTAGGAGACAGTTTGAATGACTCCCTCAGGGCACAGAAGTTTGCATATCAGAAACTGAAACAGCGGCCTCCTGAAACAATTCAAATGCTTCCTTAATTGAATTACTCATACTGATTCTTCTGCAGTATCATTCTCCCTGCATTTTACAAAGATGCTTTTCTCCCTGCCTGGCCAGCCAGCTTAGGTTACTCATGTAGTTCCCACCATCCTCACTGTCACTCATCCTTGAACCACTCCCTTCTTCACAAGATAATAAATTCTGGGAGAGGCCTTAGATCAGGGCCTTTGTCTGCATATCCTCACTTGGATCAGGCTTAAGACCCCTTGGCTGCCCATAACTTTGAATATGTTTTGGTGTCTTTACTCTCACCGTGGGTTGCATTGGAGTTGGTAGACTGGAATTAACTTACTGGGATTCTAATAACGGTTCTATGCGATTGCAAAGATAACTTTTTGGATTGTGAGGAGAACTAGAAAAGGGATTACAATACTTGGATTATAATAACAAATACTTGGATTAAAACATTCAATATCTGGATTACAATAACTATTGTTACGGTAAACTGTGGAGTGACTGAGACCACAGAGGAAGGCAAGGTTGAAGCAACTGGGAGGGCTTTGCTGCAAACTGGGTGTGGTTGGGACAAGGATGAACAAACCATTGGCACTGAGCAAGTGGTGAGGGCATGTTTTTACAGGACAGTTTAGGTAGGGGAGGGAGGCACTGCCAAGGGTTGCAAAATTTTGGGTCTCTGAGTAGGGAGTCTAAGGCTAGGTGTTAGGGTGGTGTTGGGTATAGGGGTTGCTGACAGGCACAGGATGTCTCTTGTGGTTTTTCAAAGAATTGGCTCTCTGCTGGATCAGCTGCATGGGGAAGCTACCAACTTCCTGTTGAACACAAAGCTCCCTGGGTGTGCATAACAGATCTGCTTGGTGAGTTTTTTTCTCCTAACTGGGCAGGGGTCTAGTTTGGAGAGCTGACAGCTATGTCAAGTGAAAATGATCACATTGTTTGCCTACTGTGGTAGTAATTTTGCATCAGGGTGTACGTTCCTCCCTTTCTTCCAATTGTCTGTGTTTTTTGTGGACCTTCTCAGAGTGACAGATGTGACCTCTCCTCTATTCAGCCATGTTGGCTCTCTCTGTGGCAGTAATTTTGTATTAAACTGCTTTAGTAAAAATTAAAGAACCCAATGACTACTCTTTGTTTATCTATAGGTGTATCAATTAGTACTTGCTAGAGGAATATAGATAGATAGATAGATAGATAGATAAACATAGGTATATGATACTATATAACCACCTGCAGAGCCAGGGGTGGAAGAATGTAAAAGGACCATCTGCAGCCTGGAAAGCAGGATAAGACAGTTGAAGATAGGAAACTTGTGGCTCTGCAGAGGCCCTAACAATCTACATCAGGAAGCATAAATATCTGCATTTGATGACTGAAGAATCTGAACTGGAGGCTTGGAGATGGACCTCCAAAGGCCAGGGTGAATACTGAAGCTCTGATGAGGAAACAGAAGCATGATACCTCGTTTTCCTTTTTTTTTTCCCACCCAGGCTGTGAGCCTATTGCTTGGTGCTTCTCACATCCAGTACAGGTTTTCCTGCTTTAGCATGTTCATCCTCCAGACATACTCAGAACTCTACTAAACCAATCAGCTAGTCATTTTGTATTCAAATTGACTCCATAAGTAACTGTCACAATTCATTCCTTGTCAAATTAGCAACCAAACACATTTCCTCAAGCTATAGACTTCAGATGCAATATCAAATTAATAATTGCACATAATAACATGGTACAATTATTTTGTATACAAATGAAAGTGCACTAATTTTCTCCCAATAAGGAAAGGTGTCTTAGTTTTCTCGTTGCTGAGACCAAATACTCAACACATAAATTTAAAGGAGGGAAGGTTTATTTCAGCTCCCAGTTTGTGGAGCCTTCAGTCCAGAGTCAGGTGACCCCACGGCATGGTGGCATGGTAGAGGGGCATCACAAGTGAGAGACAGTTCATGGCATGATAGGGCAAGCAGAAGGCATCAAGCAGCAGTCATAGCAAGTCCTCTTATTTTCTGTCCCTTTATATTCCATCTAGACTACAAGCCTACTGATTGGTGCTACCCATACCAAGAGCGGGACTTCCATTATCCACATTCTTAATCCCAGTATCATTTTTTAAATCAGTACACATCCTAATCCAAGCACCTTTGAAACTTCCCCATCTATGAATGAATGCATGAGATTTTTAGAGCCATTAACGACAAGCCATAAAGAAGGCAAAGTTTTTTTTGGTTTATGCTCATTTCTAATATTTCAGAATTTAAACATTAAATTATAGACTTGGCAATAATTAAGAATCAGTATTAAATCTATCAATGTTATGTTGCAAAAGATTCATATTAACAAATAGGAGAGGACAATTACTTTTATAATCATCTTTTCTGTAACTGATCACATGCTCATAGATAGTATTTAGAACTACTTTCTTCTACTACATGTTCTGTATTTCCAGGGCCTTTAACAGGCACCTCAGCAAGCCTTTTTTTTTTTCCCTTAGGAGTGGGATTTCCCATACTTTTACTCCTGAAAGTGCTGAGTCATTTGTCATGCTACCTGGATTGTGTTGTTATAGTTTCCCATTAAACTTATTAACAGGGCATGGTAATACTAGGAGGCAGCCTAAGGGATCTCCTGCATTCCATATATATTTTTCACATCACTTATTGTGGAGTAATTGTCCAATGTTTGCTTGACAGTGTGGATTATTCACCCCTACCAACGTAACTACTTCCTTTTTAGCTTGTTCACTCAGAGGCATGTGGAACCATTAGACCCATAGAGTACAAGGTCATGAGAAAAGGAATTATTAATTTTGCTGGTGGGTCACTAGTGGTAATGTTGAGTGATTCCAGTCCCTCTTCGACACCTTGATTCCTGCCTGTGGTACTATGTGAGACACAGTACCATATAAAGGATGCTGATTCAAAGCGTATACAGCTTTTTGAAGAATATCACACCTGCCCTGAGAGATATTTCCACTTAGCTGGCACTGTAATTGCATCTTCAAAAGTAAATGCACCTCTTTTGCCAATCCATTGCTTCTGGATGTTGACAAACATGGTAAGACCAGTGAATTCCATGAGCATGAGCACATTGCCTCCCTTTTTGGCTGTGACGACGTCCCTTGGTCAGAGGCAATGTTGTGTAGTATAAAATGATGGTAGGTTAAACATTCTAGAAGTCCTTGAATGATTAATTTTGTACAGTCATGTGCTGGGAAGACAAATACATACCCACAATGAGTGTCTATGTAAGTAAGGACCAAGCTCTGTTACTTCCATGATAAAAGGGGTGCTATATAGTCAGTTGGCCACAGGCTCATAGACTGAGCATGCTTTTGAACGGTGCGACATCGGGGACTCAGTGTTGGTCTCTGCTACTCACATCTTGGGCATTCAGCAGTCGTTGCAGCCACATCACCCTTAGTGAGCAGAAGTCCATGTTGCTGAGCCCGTGCTTAGCTTCCATCCCTGTCAGCATGGACACTTTGTTCACAAGTCCACTGGGTGGTGATAGGGCTGTGTGAGGAAAGGGTTGACTGCTATTCATAGAATGGGTCATCTTATCCAATGAATTATTAAAGTCCTCTTCATCTGAGATCAACTTTTGGTTAGGATTTACATGGGACACAAATATCTTTACATCATTCATCCATGTGGAGATGTCTTTCTTCCCCAGATATCTTCATCACCAGCTTTCCAGTCATCTTCTTGCCAAATCTCTGGACCATACAGCCAGATTATTGGTACAGCTCATCAATCAGTATATAGTTGCACATTTGGCTGTTTTTTTCTTCCTGGTAAAATGTATGACCAGGTGCACTGCCTATTGTGAATATTTCTCTTCATTGCTGTCCTTCAGGGAAGCCCTAGAAAGGGGCTGTAATGCTTCAGTGTCGGGGAACAGAATGACTGTAGCTTTATTTAACAAAATTAATGTAGGAAAAATGATCCCAGACCTCCAAATGATATGGGGGAATGAAACTCCCAACGTATTATACGTCTGGCACGAGTTCATGTTCTCTAAAAATTGAAGAATGAATTTTAGGAACAACAGAGGCTAAGAGCAGAATATGTTTATTGAGAGGAAGAAAGCTTCTGTCTGAGGGACAGAAGGGGGCCCGAGCGGGTTGCCAAAGGTTTTGTCATATTTAGGGACTTTTATAGAGTAAAAACATGATGGGGAAAACTGGGAATTTGTAAGGCAGATGGGTATAAGGTGGGACATAACCATGGTTAACCAATAAGATTCATTACTCAGGTAAAATTGATTAAATCAAGGACAAATGGGAAAGCCAGTTACGTAGTAAGCGGGGATGTTTAAGGACAATGACTCTTCCTGTAGGGAAGTGGGATGCTGGCTTCTTGACTTCCTCAGGGTGATAGACAACTATTTAGAATATTAATCCTTAGGATATGGGTGTATTTGTTTTGTCTTTTGTCTTGATATCTGGCCCACAGCAGGAGGTGCCTGTTTCCTCAGAGGTTACAAGCTATCTGAACTTCTGCACTGGTTCTTTCAAGGACCTAGCCCTGTCTGACTGCTTATAATAGTTCTGTCTGACTCAGTTGCCTGTAAAAAAATGTCTGCAGTTAGGTTAGAATTTCTGCTTGAGTGACATGCAGGCTTGTCAATAAAGTCACAAACACAATAAACTACCAGCCTTCAAGTAATGAATAATCATGATCATTCTGCTTCAGTCTGCAGAGTGGTGAGGTTGGGGGTGAGCACTAGCATGCCCAACAGGGTTGTAATCTCTTGGGATTAATATAAGTAAATTGTTTAGAGAGTTTTTCTTTCCAAGCATGCTGGAATGAACTTCTGATTCCAGCACTGTGAGACACTGAGGCAGGAGGATCAAAAATGTGAGCATTGGCAGGGTAATTTAGGGTCATATGAAGACAATGTTCAAACTAAAAGAAAAAATCTAGTTGTGTAGCTCAGTGTGAAGCCACTTGGTTCAATTTGCAGAAAAAAATGAACAGAGGTTTGTGCTGACACAGGAGCCCTATATTTAATGAGGCAGAGGCCAAATCTCCACCTACTAGAATCATTGCTAAGAAAAAATATCGAAGACTGCCCCCTTGTGTACCTAAATATGTAGAAGTTATAGCTGTTTTAGGACTTAAAATTTTCCTGTGTTGTGGGAGACAACTTGGGCAGGTCCCCTTGAACGCAGAACAATTGCTGCAACTTTGATTATATCGAAACTTATTTCCTTATGCTGGTGTATACAGAGCTGACTATGGCATTTCCTTCTCTCTTCAATTGGCTGTAAGCATTGCAGATAAGGTTAGCTGAGGTATTGATACATAATCTTTAAAGCCATCTGACTGTGTCCTGTTGCCTCCCATAGTGATCTTTGTAAAATATATAGGCACAGCGGGATGGCAGAGCCAGTGAGCTCTAGGAATGTCAACTGGGTATGAGCCTCGAGAAAGAGGCTATGAGTCCCCAGGGCATAAAAGTTTACATATCTGAAGCAGGTACTGGTATGTAGTCTTTAAAGCTATCAGACAGTGTCCTGTTTCCTCCCAAAGTGACCTTTGTAAAATGTATAAAGCACAGCGGGATGGCAGAGCCAGTGAGCTCCGGGAATGTCGACTGGGCATGAGCCTCGAGAAAGAGGCTATGAGTTCCCAGGGCACAAAGTTTACATATCAGAAACTGAAGCAGCAGCCTCCTAATACAATTCAGTTGCTATCTTGATTGGGTTGCACATATTGAGCCCCTTGCATATCTTTTTGCAAGAGATACCTTTCTCACTACCTTGCTAGCCAGTTTGAGTTACTCACGTAGTTCCTGCCATCCTCACTGTCACTCATCCTCAAGCCACCCCCTTGCTTCACTAGTTAATAAATTCTGGGAGAGGCCTAGGATCAAGGCCTTTGTCTGCGTCTCCTCATGAGGATTGGACTTAGGACCCCTTGGATGCCCTTAACCTTGAATATGTGTTGGAATCTTTACTCTCGCCATGGGTTGCATTGAAGGTGGTAGATTAGAATTAACTTACCAGGATTCCAATAACGTCTCAGTGGATTTATAAATGTAACTTCTTGGATTGTGAGGAAAACTAGAGAAAAGATTTCAGTACTTGCATTACCATACTCATTCTCTGGGAATACAATACTGTGTACTTTTCTTATTTGCACAGTTTTCATTGTAGAAAAACTGAACTTAGCACTCTTTATTTTAGATGAGTATACAATTGAGATTATGGTTAAAAGTAGATAAAATAAATACTTTTATTGAAGATTATTATTACAGCATGTAAATAAGGATATAGTGAAGGAAAATATTTAAACTTTTTAAAAAAACAAACATGTGGCCTCTGGTTAGAATACAAAATAAAGAGGGTGATGTATGGTCCCAGAAATTGCACAGCTAGAAAGAGAAAAAATAAGCCCTAACATTCAGAGGAGTTTTTCAAGTTCATCAGATTTATAATTAGCCCAGAACCCACGAGCAGGTGCAGCTGTGTTGTGAAGCCCCTTGGAAGCTTTCATCTATGGACTTGAGATCCATGCTGTGGGTTTAGGACACAGAGAGTGACAACAAGGCAGTTAAGATTAGCCCGACTCCGGAAACCAGAAAACAGCAAGCAGGTAGGAGGCATATTTTTGCCACAGGGAAATCTACATATGATTTGAGTCTTTTTCTTTATTCAAAAACATGCTTCTAATCCTGTGAGAGTGCTGCAAGTGTCTAGAAAGCTGCTACCACAGGGCAAGACCAGTTTGTACTGAGAGACACTAATTTCTATGAGTCATTTAGGTAAAGTGTACTGTGTTAAAAGTATTGAGTATTTTAGGTTATATGATGCTGAGATATATTTTCTTCAGTTTTAAAATTCTTACTAGAGTTTTTGTTTCATCTTGGATAAATGTATTTTTCTATGGTAGTGTTTGAAATAACGTTTGTTTGCAAGTTACACTTTTTCCTTCTTTCCTCCTTCCTTCTTTCCTTCCTGTTTTTACAGTGTACCACACTTCAGTAATATGTTGTATGTTGGTTAGATCCATCTAATTACCTGGTTCATGACTCATGAATTCCTAAGGCTCTGTATTCCTCTAAGGGGGATGCTTAAGTCGTAGGGAGGGAGTTGAAGTCTTCAAAGTGCGAATTCCAAACTCAGTTTCTTCACAGGGAATGTCAACTCTAAATACAACATACTAAAGCTACGGCTGTACTTAGAATTTCTAGTCCACTGTTTTGAGTAGACAGGGGTGAATTTTCTTGGGTACTTCAGTTCCATTTGTTACTTTTCAATTGTAGGGAACTTCACAAAAAACTCAGCTCCAACTTAAGTCAATGACCTATTTAAAGTAAAGCAGTAAATTCTCAGATTCTCTTAACAATTCTTGGGAAAGGTAAAAATATCATTAGTACCTGAAGGACACATGAGCATGACAGTAGGAGAGGTGGTGCCTGGTGCTGGAAGTTGCTCTGTAGTCACTCCTCATTTAATGACTGAGTTCTGTTCCTGTGCCTAGGTTGTTCAAGGAGTTGGTTGCTAAGTGAGAAGTTGTATATAGTAGGTACATGGCAATATTCAAAACAAGGAAATGGCAAAGGAAACTTCAATTTAATAACTTTGATTTTATTTGCATAACTCTTACATGCAGTATTGTAATGTATAACAGAATGTAAAACTGCATGGTAGAATGAGTACAAATGATAATACTATAGAAACAAGATGTAGTATAAAAAAAAAAAAAAAAAAACATAAGAAAAAAGACATGGATGCCCTGTAGCATGAAATACGGAGTTATCCAAACAAGAAAAAATTTTGTCCTAAGTCTGAGTGGCAGAACGTAAGTCCAAACAGTTGTTAAATGGGAAGGTTGTTAAGTGTAGAAAATCTGTATTTGACTTCTGAAGACATAGGGAGGTGGTTCACAAGTTTTTATAGTAAAGATAGGAACCCCCTTCTGTTTTCTCTTTTAACTGCTTCTGCAGAATGGAATTTTGGGTAGTTCTTACCATTCATAGTGATTGCACAGTAAAATTCATCTATTTACTTTTAATTTCCTACGTGCCAAGTTATAAATGATTTCCTATGTGTCCATTTTCCGAAGTGATTGAAGTGTTTTGAATGATAAGTTTTTGGGTGTAGAAACAATCACTCAGAGATTACCTAGTTTTTCAGCAGTTCAGTTATCCTATGCTTGCAATTGGCTCCCTCGAACTTTTCAATTTCAAATTTGTAGAGTTTCAATAATCTGTGGCTAGCCAGGCATGGTGGCGCACGCCTTTAATCCCAGCACTCGGGAGGCTGAGGTAGGCGGAGCGTTGTGAGTTCGAGGCCGGCTTGGGCTACAACGCGAGTGCAAGCCCGGCCTGAGCTACAAAGTGCGACCCTGCCTCAAAAAAAACCAGGGCCGGGAGTTTGGCTCAGTGCCTTAAGCGCCTGCCCTGGCAAGCGCGAGGTTGTGAGTTCAATCCCCGGTGCCGGAAAAAAAAAAAAATAATAATAATCTGTGGCTTTATTCTTTCCTTAGTTTTGGAATATAATGGACAGGTATTTCTGTAAATGATAATTCTGTTCTATTTTTCTCCTCTCTCTGGCCTCCCATTGCAAATATGCCAGAACCATTTCTTCCTGTCCTTTTTTCCTTTATACTGTTTTTAATGTTGCTGTCTTTATTTGTGGAACTTTTTATTTTTCTGAATTTGTTTATCAAGATCATACTTTCAATTACTTAAAAAAGTCCTTTTTTTGAGATAAGGTTTTACTATGCGGTTTAAACTGACCTGCACTCTCTTTGAGACCAGGCTGTCCTTGGACTCATGAAAAACCTCCTGTTTCAGCCTCCAGAGTACTAGGATCATAGCTGTGAGCTACCATAGCCAGCTAGAATTTTCATCCTGGATGTTTTCTATATACTATTCATCGGGTTTACGAGTTCCATTTCTTTATCTGTGTAAACTTTTGAGATTAGGTATTTAATTTTTAAATACTGTTCCTGAATGACTCACTAAATTCCTGTTAAAATAAAATGCAGGAGCTATGATGATGATCTTGTACTCTTTTCCTGAACATAACCTGTCTAATAATATGCTTTTCAAGTCAGATTTGTTTAACTATCAGCAATCTTTTTTCAACTTTCATAAATTTTGAGTGATACTTATATTAATTATTAGTGTCAGTTATATCTTAGGAATATGACAGTAGGACTCTTTGCATTGAAAGATACATCTGCCTCCCATTATAGGTGTTCATGTAGTTCTGTGAGCTGCTTATTGGTAAGAAATTTACTTATTGCAATGCATTTTAATTCACAATTTAAATATACTCCCTAGGGTTTAGAACCAAATTTAGTGGCACTCTCACTTAACTCTTGCTTTTCCTTTCAAAACAAAAGAGAACTCTGCAAATGTCTGCCAGCAATGATGAGTTTTGCATCCCACTATCAAAAAGAAAAACCAATGACCTCTCTGATATGACCTCAAGTGACCTGGAGTCATGCACCAAAGGGACTGTGTTAAGTTTTCATGAGATCTCCTATAAAGTAAAAATGAAGAGTAATTTTCAACTTGGTAAGAAAACAATGGAGAAGGAAATATTATCAAATATAAGGTATGTATTTGATCTTTTTAAAAGAGTACTTGGTTAAACTGCAATGAATTATGTAGGTTTTCCATATTACCAATAATATCTTGTGAGCTATCGTGTCCATATATGTGTACAGGTACATGGGTACATTATTTCATTTATTTGGCTAACTTTGGAGTGCAGTGATGGAATGCCTTTTCTCTTATGATCAAGACATTTTGAAAATGTTATATACATGGATGTATCAAAAGATGAATGGAAGAGGAATTGTGGTATTTGTACACTATGGAGTACTACTTTGCTGTGAAGAACTAACTTCAGTCAGTTAAAGGAAAACAGATGCACTTTGAGACCATGATGTTAAGTGAAATAAATCAGATCCACAAGCTTAAATAATTGTGTTTCCTCTAACACAACACAACAAAAATATAAATAAAGGGAAAAATAAAACACAGATGATGGGAATTAGGGACATATATTTTTCTCAAATGAAAATGGAATCAAGAAGTGGAGGGAGGGATGTAGAGGGGAGGCAAAGAGAGTGAGGAAAATACTGTGATGTGATTTGTACATGCAGTGAATCCCTACAAAGAAAGTGTTTAGTACATAATGTAAACATGTACTAAGAAAATAACTAAAAATTAATATATCCATCTATCAAATATATATGAGTATGTATCTCTTATGGTCCATTTTCAATTGACGTAATTAGGGTTTATATGTATTCATGAACATATACACACATATGGGTATCCGTATAGAATCCATGAATTCTCATTAATTCACTAGTTCATCTACATCTTTTCATTTTCAAGTTTGTGAAATCTCAAAACAAAACAAAAAGAAAAGAAAAAAAAAAGAAAAATCTGACTCCCAGTATTCTTAGTATGCTTACTAATCTGCATAGTCTATTTTTTATTTCTTAATACAAGTATTTTTTATCCTTGGCCATCTTCTTAGTTCTTCCCACCCCCATTCTTTTACAGATCATGTTTTTGGGAGGTAGGAGTTGCTGCATCTCCATACAGAATTCCATCATCTGCCGATTTAAGAATGGAAGGGAGGAGTAAGTCTAGTCAGAATTATTGATGAAGTATTCCAATATGAAATACCAGATAGGAATGGAAGTGATTTTTATCCAGACAGAACATAGCTTTTTTGAATACATTATTTTTTTCTTTTTGACTTCTACTTTTTATTGGACACATTTTTGATAACATTTTTATTGTTTTCTTAAAAGTAGTTTTCATTTAGATAAATTGAGGGGTTCATTTAGTCAACAAAATTTGAATACATACAGGTGCCTAACAGTGTGCAAAATGACCAGTAACACACATACATATGTCCTTTTGTTCTCAGAAATTTCATGGTGTAATGGGTGATTTTGAAAGCTAGAGCATGTTTACTGTAGTTTTAGCCTGTGACACATGGATATAAAGACATAACAGAAGCCCATAACCCTGAATTGGAGGGCTGCAAATATGAAGAGCAAGAACGTGCAGAGGTGTTGAATCAGGGTAGGGAGGTGGGCCATGCTCCACAATGGCATAGATTTGTGTCTGTAAAAGAGACCAATGATTAACTGTGATCTACTGAAGTGAACAGATGTGACAATGATTTTTGTGATAAATGTCGTTTCACTTCCTCAGCAGTCAGCGTGTCACACATTTGGGGAAGGGAAGGAATGGGAGGTGGTAGCAGTATGTCAAGTCATTCATGGGAATTTTACAGTATAATGAATAAGTCATGAACACAAATATTGCATTGCAATGAATGAGACTGTGGACGACCTGAGAGTGGTGCAGATTGGTGAAAGGTGAGGTGAGGAGACCAAGGAAAACGTGTACCATGGACTAGAACAGCAGTCAGCACACTCTTCTTGTCAAATGGCAGATGTTAAACAGTTTCAGCTTGCTGAGCCATACATCTGTGTTGTGACTAAACTCTAGCTTTGTGGTATGAGCACCACAACAGATGTGATGTGACCAAAGAACATGGCTCTGCTCTTATTGCAGAAAACAGACCAAACACAGTAAGAAACAAACAAACAAACAGACAAAAAACCAAAAAATCACACCGAGAGGGTGAAGGAGACAGTTTATTACACAAGCAAACTTCTGACTAGGATTTCTCCAAAGGAGTCAATGCCCCACTAGGAGGGATTTCAGGAATTTATAGGGAAAGTGAGTGGGGAGGTCCATAGGCAGATTTGGCACATGTGATTAGAGGACTGGGTGATATCATTGGCTGCTGACAGAGTTTGAACACTTCAGGTTACGTCACAAGGCTATCAGTTATACAAAGCATGGGTAACGCAAAGGGAGCAGTGTCCCTTTATATTTGAAATTGCATTGCAAGGCCATCAGTCACAGAGGCAGCACATGAGTTTACATAAAGAGAGAAGCATTCTGTTATCGGGCTTACTGGACATGTTCACTTGGTCTTGGCAGGCATCCTGGGAAGGGTTTTATTAAAACTTTTGATTCCCCTCTTCATTCAGACCACACTTTCCTTGAATAGGGGAAGCTGGTGACCAACACTGTTTCGCTGATCCCTGGAGTAGAATGCAAACTCCAGGAGGACCGAACTTTTGTTTTTTCATTTGTGTATCTGGGTGTTTTGTTCTCAGCTGTATGCTAGAAGAGTGTCATGCATGCACACTGGAAATGCTTAGTAATTGTGTTGAATTAATAGAGGTGGAAGTGACCCCTGCTATCAAATTTGTGATGATTCATTATTATTGTTTTCTGCAAAGCCATGGCAAACTCAGGGACTTGTTAAATTCTTTGTCTTAATGCATTCATGTTCAGCTTCTCTTTGAGTCATTTGGTATCCTTTCCATAGTGACACAGTGTTAAAATAATTAGCCCCCAAATATCTCAGCTGACCCAGACCTGCTCAGCATATATTGGGCAGTTATGAGGACTTGCACTATACTGATGAGAAACAGCACAGAGTGAAAAATAAACATGACTTATGTATTCCCCCAATGAATAGTGAACCATGTTCTCTGAAAGAATTAACATATCCAATTATCTATCTAAAACAAAAAGGGATTTTGTGAGGCTGAAGTAAATTACCTTTACAGTTTTTATCTTTTACATGCAATTTATGTTACAAAGTTTCTATTCTTTGAAGTTCAACAAAGATTAGGACAACCGTGCGAAACACGTTCTTGAGCTGTCTGCACTTGCGAACCCTTTTCCCACACACTACCCCATAGAAAAACTCCAAACCATATTATCATTCAGCTCTTAGAAATTTACCTTCTGTGAACCTTGATGGTGTACCCTGGTCTGAGTAAGCTTGTGTTTTATATATTCCATGACTCAAAATTTTATACTGACCTCATCACCAGACTCCCACATGCCAACAGGCATAACACTGTTCTTTTAGTAAGTACTTACTTTTCATCAGTACATGTTGTTTAGTGTGACAAATATATTGTTTATGGGAAGTTGGGCCTGTATATATAATGACTCTTATTTAATTCAGGATCGTCTTTACACCCTTCCTTCTCTCTTTATCTCTATGTTCCACTGTCATTTGAAAAAGGACTTTATCCATGTTCTTTAGTCTCTAATTTTTCCTATGTAAATTATTTGTACTTGGGTTTGTCAAATAAGAAAAACCATGTGCTATATAACCACTTGTGCCTGATTAGTTTGACTCAGTAGTATGATGTCCAAGGTTCATCCATTTTCCTGCATGTGACTCAAATTCATCCTTCTTTATGGCTGAACATTACTCCACTGTGTGTGTATCCCAAGTTTTCTTACTCCATTCATCTACTGATGGATGTATAGGTTGCTTCCAAGATCTATCTGTTATGAGCTGTGCTGTTATAAACATGGGTATGAAAATATGTTTCTAAAGTGATGTCTTTAACTTTTGCTGAAGATATCTGCAAGGTGGATAGCTAGATCTAATGAGATTATTAATTTTAGTGTTTTGAGAAATTGCCATACTATTCCCCCATATCCTCAGTATGATTTTTTTTGAGGTCTTGATGATATTCACTGTTTGTGGAGTTAGACAGAATCTCAGTGTTACTTAAATTTGCATTTCTCTGATGGCAAAAAGATTATGTATTTTTTTATGTACATATTTTTTCATGTACGATATGTACATGAGATATGTACATGCCTCTTCTTCTGTGAGGCATCTATTCATTTCAATAGTGCATTTTAATTGAGTATTTTTGAGGGCATAATATTTTTGGTTCTTTAAACATAGGTGCACATATATCGCTATGGTATGATGTTTTAATGCTTCTGGTAAAATACCCAGAACGGGGATAGCTGGGTTGAATGGGACCTCTAATCCCAGTTTTTTGAGAAATTTCCACACTGATTTCCACAGTGCTTCCACCATTCTACACTCCGACCAGCAATAGAAAAGGATTTCTCTTTCCCCACAATCCAGTCAGCATTTGTCATTGGTTGATTTCTTGATGACAGCCATTTTTTCCTGGAATGAAGTGCAATCTTGTTGTTTTAATTTGCATTTCTCGAATGACCAATGACCTTGAACATTTTTTCATATATTTGTTTGCCACTTGTATTTCTTCATCTGAGAAGCATGTATTCATTCATCTTAGATGCCCATTTTTTGTTGGGGGAGTCTTTGAATTTTCATGGCCTGATTTTTTTTTTAATGCTTTACATGTTCTAGATAGGAGTCCTTTGTCTGAGGGACAGTTGGCTAAGATTCTTTCCCAATTCATAGGTTTTGTGTTTCACTCTGTTGGTGATTTCTTTTGACATGCAAAACTTTTTAGTAAGATGAGATCCCAGTTGTTGATTCTGTGAAGTATTTCCCATGCAGTTTGGTTTTTGTTCATGAACTCTCTGCCCACCCCATGTCTTCAAGATTTCTACCTACTTGGTCTTCCAACAGATTTAGTGTTTCTGCTTTAATATTTACATCTTTGATCTATTTTGAGTTTAGTTTCATGCATTGTGATAGACATGGATTTACTTTTAGTCTTCAGTATATAGAAAGTCAGTTTTCCCAGCACCATTTATTTAACAGGCTGTCTTTCTTCTAGTGAGCATGTTTGACCCCTTTGTCAAAGATAAGGTGGTTGAGTGTGTTTGTAGTTGTGGCTGTATCTTCTAATCTATTCCATTGATCTTCAGGTCTCTTTTTATTCAGTACTATGCTGTTTTTATCACAGTAACTTTGTAGTATAATTTCAAATCAGGAATTATGATGCCTTCTGCCTTGCCATTGCTGTCCAGGATTGGCTTTTCAATTCTAGGTCTCTTCTGCTTGTAGATGAATTTTAGGAATGATTTCTCTAGATCTGTGAGGTATAATAATAGTGTTTTGATTGGAAGTGCATTAAATCTGTATAAGAATTTTAGGCATATGCCCATTTTTGCAATGTTGTGTCTTCCTGTCCATGAATAAGGAATGTCTTTCCATTTCTGAAATTCTCTTCATTTTCTTTTGTTAGAGTACTGTAATTTTCAGTGTGTAGATTTCTAATTTCCTTTGTTAGATTGATTCCTAAGCATTTCATTTTTTGGGTGCTATTGTGAAAGGTGTGGTTTCCCTTATTTCTCTCTCAGTGAGTTTGTTGTTTGTGTAGAGGAATGCTACTGATTTTTGAGTGTTGACTTTGTATCCAACTTTGCAAAAAGCAAAAGAGACAAACAAACAACAGCAACAACAAACCCAACACAATAATAATGTAAGTTTTCAAAACAACATGATAGGAATTTAACAATGGTTGTAATATTGCATATTGTTACCTTCAAAGGGGTTGCTTAGATTCCCAGATATAGACATAAAATTGATCTAATCATATGAGTATTAACTGCTCTTTTCCAAGAATTTATAAAATTAGTAGTATAGTGATTTTAGGCCATCTTATGTATGTGTGTGTATATATATATATATATATATATATATGTACACAAATTTATGACTTTTTCCTTTTCCCTTCCTTCTTTCCTTATTTCCCCTAACCCAGTTACTTTTCCTCTTTGAGCAGTTTCTTACCCTTACACAATATTTTGGACATGTTTGCTCTTTTAGTTTCTTACACTAGGGAGACAATATTGTATTTACACTTGTGAGTTTGATTTATTTCACTTATGAGTGTGGTATAAAGTCACATCCATTTACTTGTAAAAGCCTCGATAC
Source organism: Dasyprocta punctata (assembly GCA_004363535.1). Lineage (NCBI taxonomy): Eukaryota > Metazoa > Chordata > Mammalia > Rodentia > Dasyproctidae > Dasyprocta > Dasyprocta punctata. The sequence goes on from RJWM01034032.1 coordinate 16,776, forward strand.
AGTCTTCCTTTATAGCTGAGTAATACTCCACTGTATAAAAATACCACATCTTTTTTACCCATTGTTTGTTGGGCACTTAGGTTGTTTCCAAGATTCAGACAATGCCTAAAATTAAGGCATCCTCATAGCTCTACATATCTTGCAGTCTGAGTTCAATAAGTCAGCTCTTCTCCCCACATTCATAAGTGAAGCATTGACCTATAAGAGGGGTCTGGATGGATTTTTGGGTCTGAGTCTTTCTCACACTTCTGCCCTCTTTAAAATGCCACAGTGTTTTTCTTCTTACAATCCTCCATTTGCAACCAGCATCTTCTGGTTTCTAGACTGATTTAACCCTTATGAGCTGTTCAATTAACTTCCTTTGAGTGCAGACGCCTTCCTTCTGGTCGATTTAGAAGCAATTACCAGCTAGTTATTAGTAAAGATGATTCACCATAAGGTATAAATAAATAAATAAGTTGTCCTTTATACTATGTTTTTGCATTGGTGGCCAGAATAAAGACACTCAAATGTAAAGAGATTTTTCTGTTATGGCTTGTTCCAGTTTAACTGGAAGTCCATTGTCTGTGTTCAGAATTTCAATGTAAGATACCTCAGTCAAGTAGCTATGAAAATGTATTTTTCACCCAGACTTCTACCTGCCATTTGATAATTGTGACAGCTCAGTGAAAATGGGCAAGGTAGGCAAATCCACCCTGAGAATGTGTCTAGTCCAGTCATAATGAGTCTCTGCCCATTCTATACTGGAGATGTCCAATATAATCAAAGTGCCACCAGGTCACAGACTGATATTGCTAAGCTATGGGGCCATACTGGGACTTCACAATTGGTCTTTGCTGCTGACACATGGGCATTTAGAAGTGGCTGTACCAGGTCAGCCTTAAAGTGGTTGCCATGCTATTGAAGCTATACATAACCTGCCCAATCTCTCATCTATGGACTTACAAAATGACTCATCCACCATCATGGTATGTCACTGTATTGCGTCTGGCAGAGGAACACAGTTCACTGCCAATGAGGTGCAGCAATGGACTCATGCTTCTGAAATTCACTGCTCTAGTCTTCTTTCTTATTGTAGAATAGCAAGTAGATTGGTATAAATCTGCTTTGGCTTTTTAAGATGCAATAAGAGTGACAACAAGGTAGAAAAACATTGCAGTACTGGGGAAATGTTCTCTTGAAGGCCATATATACTTTGAATAAGTGTGTAATATATGGTATCAAGCCAGGATTCATTATTTAACTAAGGTGTAAGTGGGAATGATATCAGTTTTCATTACTCTTACTAATAAACTAGCACAAATTTTGCTTCCTTTTCTTGCCATTTGAGGCTTAAGGGGCTTAGAAGTCTTAGTTCCAGAAGGGCCAATGATTGGATAAGTATGCACAACAGTGATTTCATTGAACTGAAATCAAAAACTTCGGTCTGATTATTTTGGACACTTCAGGCCTGAATCATCAAGATTTTAAAAGTGAGTTACATTTATATGAGGGGAGATTGATCCAGACTCTGAAGGAGAAATTGTATTAATACTTCAAAATGGATGTAAGGAAAAGTATATTTGGAGTGCAAGAGGTTCCTTAGGATGGCTCATATTACTTACCATGCCAGTTATTCAGGTCAGTGTGTATTTTAGCTACTTTCTTATCACTGAATTACAAAACCCAACACTCATAAATTATCAGCTACTTCAAAGAAGAAAAGACATGGTAGAGGGAATGGTGGAGTAAAATCTGCTCAAACCATAGCTGCCAGAAGCACAATGAGAGATAAGGTGGGGAGGTAGGAAGGGTGGTGTGTCCTCCACAGTGACTCTCCCAGTGATGCATTACCAACCGGGCTCCATTGCCTAGCAACTACTTAGGTATAGCATTTCCATGTTTCCACTACCATCTAAAAGCTCCACCACCGAACACATGACAGTTCTGGGGAACACTGTAGACTTAAAATGTAACAATGGAAAACGGTGACACTCAATGCAGCTTGGCTGAAAAAAGACCCAGAATTTTTATGAGTGAAAGTGTCACTTCATCAGAACAAGAACCAAGACCTACTGAGATGCTTTCTGAAAACCAGCAGAGTAGGGAATGTGTGGTAGAAGTTAGATATCAAGACCAGTGAATCAAATCAAATTCGTTCAAATCAGATTAATCTGTTCTGATCCCCAATAATGTAGTTGCAAACTGACTTTCATTGGGAACTGAATCAAATTTTCCCATAAGGTTGAATGTAGAGAAGATTAATTTGTTTTGAACCACATGTATTTTTTAAACCACAAGACAATAAAATGAAGTACAGTACAGGACGGTATGAAGGGAGAGAACACTAACCTGACTTAACTCATTATTGGTCTGCACGTTTGTCATCTTCCTGACTGCTGTACTCCTTTTACCATGATGCTTGATGTGCACTTTCTTTGGGGCTGTGCTAGATGAAAGAATATTGTATGGCACTGTGTGTGTTAAAATGCTCATCAAAGGCTCTTGAGAGCAAGTGTGCATAGGTCTGTTTGCACCCACGATCTCAACTACAGGAAGATTGAACCATGTGCCAGAGTGCTGATGTCTGTGTTTATGTTCATGTGGGAAAGATGACTGTGATCCTGTTTGTGACCCAATGTGGAGTTCATGAAGGGAAGCTAAAGTTTGCCAAATGTGAACCAAATTGTTCATGAACAGAAGTGTTTGGGAATCAAGGTATTACTGTTCATGAATGAAAGTTAGAGGCTTGAGCCATTTTTATAGGTTGTGACTAAAAAATATCTTTACTTTGTCAATTAATCTTTTATTAATCAGTTTTCATTTATAGATTGATTCTTGATTTCTGTATATAATTTCATCAACTTGCATTAAATGTATTCAATTAAAAGTAAAAATTAGTACAATTTTGTTTAATGTGGAACAGAAAGTCAATATATTTTTATGCTTTCAGTGGGATCATGAGACCTGGCCTCAGTGCCATTCTGAGACCTCCTGGTGCAGGCACATCTGCATGAGTATAAAAGAAAGTATAAGTCAACCTCATTTGTAGTTTCGCTGTCCTTTTAAAAATCACTGTTACATAAAGCCGGGCATGGTGGCGCACGCCTTTAATCTTAGCACTCAGGAGGCTGAGGTAGGAAGAGCATTGTGAGTTCGAGGCCGGCTTGGGCTACAACGCGAGTGCAAGGATGGCCTGAGCTACATAGTGCGACCCTGCCTCAAAAAACCAGGGCTGGGAGTTTGGCTCAGTGGCTTAAGCACCTGCCCTGGCAGGCGCAAGGTTGTGAGTTCAATCCCCGGCCGC
>RJWM01034033.1:0-20216 GCA_004363535.1 Dasyprocta punctata
TGAATAGAGTGAAAAGACACCCACAGAGTGGGAAAAATTTTTAACCAACTGTCTCTCAGACAAAGGACTTCTATCTAGAACATACAAAAATTGAAATAAAAATCAAATACCCCCAATTTCAAAGACCCAATCCAAAAATGAACATCTGAGATGAATATACACTTCTCAGATGAAGAAATACAAATCACAAATAAATACATGAAAAAATATTCAACATCACTGGTCACTCAAGATGCAAATTAAAACAACAATGAGATTCCATCTCACCACAGAAAGATTGGCTATCATCAAGAAATCCACCAATAGCAAATGTTGGCAGGGCTGTGGGGAAAAAGGAAAACTTATCCACTGTTGGTGGAAGTGTCAAAAAAACTAGGATTAGAAGTCTCATTCAACCTAGCTATTCCCCTTCTGGGTATCTTTCCAGAATAATTAACAACATCATAAGACAGAGATATATGTGTGCCCATGTTTATAGCAGTGTGATTTATAATAGTTAAATCTCAGAAACAACCCAAATGCCCATCAACCACAGAATTGATAAAAATGATGTATTTTTATACAATGGAGTACTACTCTGTTATAAAAAAGGATAAACTTGAGGCTTTTATAGGTAAATGAATGCAACTTGAGACCATACTCATAAGTGAAATAAATCAGACTCATGTGCAAACATCGTATTGTCTCCCTAATTTAAAGAAACTGAAAGAGTAAATAAGATTCAAAATGTTTAGTAGATATTATGAAAGTCAAAAGATAAGAAACTGCTCAAAAGGAAAGAACAACTGGAATGGAGAAAAGGAAAAAAAGAAAGAAGAGAAAAGAATATATATATCAAGATAGATAATTACACTACTAATCTCTGTTAACTCATCAAAAAAGACTGCTTTGTGCTTTCATTGTTTGATCATTTTTTCATGCCAAATCTTGTAATCTGAGTAATTACTCTGAAGATAACAATATGCATTGTCAATCTCCTATTATTTTATTTTTAAATTCTGTATCATCATTTTTACTCTTTCTTCTTTTTTTTAAAATGAAGAAACTCAAATAGTCAGTGAACAAGGGAAAATATGCTCAACTGTCTTCACTCTTGTTTCCCCTATTTTTCTCTCTCCCCACTCTCTCCCTTTCTCCTTCCCTCACTTTCTCTATTTCTTTTCTTCCTTCTTTCTCTTCCTTCAGTCTTGAAGCTAATATTTAAAAATGTTAGCAACTGTTAATACTGATTAATAGACTATGTATCTTGTTCTTGCGCTTCAGTATATTTTGTCAATATCTTTCTTTCTTTTTCCCTTGCAGTACTGGGGATTGAATCCAGGGCTTCATACATGTATGACATGTACTCTATCACTGATTTATACCACCGGCCTTAACTTTTTAATTTCTTTAGAAAAAAATAAAAGCATTATTACCTTTGCCTCCTTTTCAGAGAGAGAGAGAGAGAGAACATGCAATATTTAACTTTTTGAGACTGGCTTTTTAGGTTAACCATACAGTCTCCAATTCCACCCACTTCCATTTTCTTGAAAAATGACATGAGTTTGCTTTTTATGATTGAGTTACACTCTACTGTATATATAAACCATGTTTTCTTTGCCTATTTATCTGCTGATGGGCACCTAGTTAGCCTCCACGGTTTAGCTCTTGTGAGTTACACTGCCATAAAGGTGGGGGGCCATGTATCACTACAGTATGCTGTTTCTAATTCTTTTGGATGTGTACCAAGGAGTGGTATGACTGCATCAAAGAGTGTATCTACTTTTAGTGTTTGAGACCTCCACACCAGTTTCCATGGGCTATGCTAGTTTAGATCCCCATCAGCAGTGTAGAAGGGTTCCATTTTTTCCCATATCCCTGCCAGCCTTCATATTTTTTGTGTGTTCTTGATGATAGCCATTCTGACAGATGGAATTTCAGTGCAACTTTGATTTGCATTTATTGAGTGACCAAAGACTTTAAGCCTTTTTCATACACTTTGTGGCCTTTTGTACCGCTTCTTTTGAGAAGTATCTGTTCAATTCACTGCATTGATTGAGTTATTTGGCTTTTTATTTTATTTCCTTATTTTTTGATATGATTTTTAAAAATTCTTTTGTATATTCTAGGTATTAATCCTCTACCAGAAGAGTAGCTGACAAGGATTTTCTCCTATTTTGTAGGGTGTTTCTTCACTCTGCTGTGTAGAAGTTGTTTAATTTAATTTATACTCATTTGATGATTCTTGTTTATTCTCATGTTATTAGGCTTCTGTTCAGGAAATCTTTGCTTGAGCCTTTGGCTTCAATTGTTTCCAGCACTTTTAGTTTCCTGACTGATACCTAGGTATTTGATTTATTTTGATTTTAATTTAGTACAAAAGGAGAATCTAGTTTTAGTCTTCTATAAGTGGATATCCAGGTTCCTCAACATCATTTATTAAACATTCTGTCTTTTCTTCAGCATGTTTTTAGCCTCTTTATCAAAACTTAGATGGCTGTGGGTGAGTGGGTTTGTTTCTGGGTCTCATGTTCTATTGCAATGGTCTGCATGTCTGTTTTTGTGCCAGGACCAAGTCGTTTTCATTACTCTGGCTTTGTAGTATAATTGAGGTCAGGTATGGTGACACCTCCAGCATTTCTCTGTTTGCTCAGGATGCTGCAGCTATTCTGGGTCTTTTGTGCTTTCATTAAGTTTGCATTATTCTCTGAAAATTCCCCAGTGAGAAACTCCAAATGCTACCACCAAACAAACCCTTGATAAAGAATATGGGAGGATGGTTGCCTCTGGACTGAGTCAATTCATGTTATTTTCCTAGATCCAGTTGCAGGATTATGTCAAGTTCTAGATATCCTAGGGTACTTGCAATTCAAGGATCAATAAGAAACATTCTTTCTCAGAGTCTAGGAGACATTGTAGAACCCTGGAAAATGTATTTTTCTGGAATCCTTGTGCTACAAGAGGTTTAATGCTGAGCCAGTATTACAAGTTTTGAGTCTTTCCTTGAAAGCTACAGCAAATTTTAAATAGACCAGCAGCTTGGGAATCAGGATGCCTGAACACAAAGTACTGCCCCTCAAATTGTTTGTTGTGATTTGGGCAAGTTAATAGAATAACAGTAGCTTTCAGTGTCTGGGGAATTTTGCATTAGTAAAGTAAAACATAAACAATACATATCTGTTATTGTTGGTATCGCCTTGTCATTATTTTCATCACTTTCTTGGTGTCTTGACTTGCTATTAAAGAAAATTTGGGGAAAAAAAAGGGTCTTTGCCATCAGGGTCTCTTACCATCCACTTTCCAAGAATAAGGCCTTGGGGAGCCATTGGATGTCACTCTTTCTAACAGCTTCCATTCCTTTGGCCATCTTAAGATGTCTTATCACAAAGGAAAGAAATACATAGACTTTTGAAACAGGCAATATTTTAATAATATTTTGAGCTGTATTTAGCCATATACAAATTTTTTTTCTTTCAGAAAAAAAGCTTTAATTGGAAAGTTAGGGGTAAGTTAAAAAACCTCTCCAGTTTAGGTAGCTGGAGTGGGCTCACTGTGATACAGGGATTCAGAGTACCCCAACTTCAAAGGCAGGAGGCCAGTGTCAAATTACTAGCAGGCTGGCTGGGGTCCAGGTCATTATCTTAGTCCTGGTGTCACAGCTCTAGAATCTTTATGGCTGTGGGTCCTCTGTCTGTGGCAGTCTCCGTCCCATGGAGCAGCACTCTGGCTGGTATCCAGGTGACCCCATGCTGAAGACATTGGCTGGGGGCCTCTGGGTGTAGCTGAAGGTCCCTGTAAGCCCCTACCCTGGTGTGCCCCGTCCGTCCACAGTGCCCAATTACTACAAGGTATTTTTATGTACTATCTGAGAAGTTTGCATGACCCACACCACCTCTGCATTGAGGCAAATGAGGAGAGCAAGTGGAGACTGACATCAGAAATGAGAATTTGGTACTTATTCATTAATTATGCCACCCAATAAAAACGTTTCCATTGTGGATATTTGATGGGAAAGTAAGTTAATTGAGACCTGGATAAAACTATTAATACTAATAGAGACTGAGCCCAAAGGTAAGTGTTATAAATAGTTTAAACCAAATTAACAGTGACAGGTGTCATAATATTATATATGACAGAACAGCAAAGGAAAAGATGTTTGTGAATATGGGATTAAGTACAATAAGATGGGAAAGTAGTGTTTTAGTTTAATCTTAAGGAACAGTTGGGATTTAACACAGGGAAATGAGTTGGGGAAGATTAGTACCCTCCAAGATGCAAATACAGGAAAACACAGAAAATGTGGGGAGAATGGCAAGATGCTCACTTCATCATACATGTTGTTGGTGGGAATGTGAACTATTATAGCCTTTATGGAAACCAGCATGGAGATTCCTCAAAAAGCTAAAACTAGAAATTACTTTTGACAATTACTCTTCTAGGTGTCTTCCTGAAAGGGTTAAAGATGTCATATTACAGTGATCCGTGCATACCTATTTTTATAACATTGCAATTTATAACAACTAAATTGTAGAGATGGCCTATATGTCCATCAATAGATAAATGGATAAGAAAATGTGGTATTTACACACAATGGAGTACTAGTCAACCATGAAGAAGGATGTATTTCAGTCGTTTGGAGGAAAATGGACATACCCTGAGACCATAATGCTAGGTGAAAGAAACCCAACACAGACGATTAAATATGGCATGGTTTCTCTTATATGGGAAGAACAAAGTATAGATAAATTAAAGAGCAAAGGAAAAGATAGATGACAGGAAATAGGGAGAGAGATCTTTTTCAAGTGGGAAGAGGATCAAGAGATGGAGGCAGAAGATGAGGAAAGCAATTAATATGTGTGACATCCGTGCACCAACTCCACACAATGAGTGTTATCGTTACATACTGCAGACATGGCCTGATTGAAACACAAAATTTAAAAAAGGCAAAAATGTAAAGCTAGTCTTCGAAAATAAGTTCTTGTTTACCAAATAATCTTTAAAAGTAGAGAAAGGTAATACAGAGCAGTGGGAAACTTGGAGCTGTTTTTGAATCTTGGCCTGGCCTCTTCTGTTTTAGCACTGACTCAAAAAGTCAACCAAAACAGGAAATAAGAGAGAGAAACTTTCCTGAGGCATCTGATTGGTCACCTTGGGCAGACTGAGGATGATGGACTGCAGGCAGGCCCACTCTCAAAACACCAGCTAATCCTGTAATTTCATCTGTGATGATTCCTTTGTTGCTATTAGTACCTGTATTTCTGACAAAGGAAAGTGGATTATGGATTACACGTGTCCCCTGCAGGCACATGGGAGCCTCTTGAGTGGAGCAGAGTGACCTCTCAGACCTTCTCAGTGGTTGTAATGTTTGCTGAAATGCTTTTCTCAAACCAGGACCCTCTGAGCAGTCTGCAGTCACAAAATCAGTGAGCTTCACAAAGTAGAAAGGGTTGATTTATGGTGGCAAAGGGTACAGAAGGGAGAGCAGGTCTCAAATCCACCTCTCCGGGGTGTTTATGGGATAAAGAGGCAGGGTGGTTGTTGTAGGCAGGGTGTGGGGAACCATTCAGACCTCTTCAAAGCTCAGGGGCATCAAAGGACACCTGAGGACTTGACCCCGCTTGTCTAGCGCAGACACACAATGGGCTGCTGCTATGTAACCATGGCTTAGCAGAGATAAATATGCCTGTGCTGGTTACAGAACAGTGTAAGGATGTAAATATGAGATAATAACCTATATAAGAATTATATAATAAAGATGCAAGTTGCTCTGACGTTTGTGCTCTTACACTCTCACACTCGTGTGCTCCACTCTGCTACACGCTGCCTGCTGTTGTTGATGTCTTGTACACATGCATTCTTTAACCTTGAAACTTAACCCTTAAAAATATCCCTTGGGACCTCTGAGTGTGCTGACACAGAATTTGCAAGGGAATAGATTTCATAGAGGACTTATAATTTATAGGACTATTTTATAATATTCACCCAAAAAGTCGAGTGCAGGAGAGCACAGGGGATCTGTCCACACACTAGCTGAGGGCGTGAATCCCATGGCAATGTACTACATGAGTCCCGCTGAAGACCTACAGCCCATCCTCCATGAGTCCAACTGGAGGCCTAGAGCCCACAAAAACGTCTCAGTAAGTCTGTAATAAGCATCTGCCCTGGGAAGGCCCACGGTCAGTGGTGGAAACTAGAAAGTCTATACCAGCAGGATGAACGATCTGTGCCGACAGGTTGAGGGGTCTGCAATGAGGCGAGGAAGTGATGCTCAAGGTAAGGACCAGAGCTCCCCCAAAGAGATCTGCAGCTATCCTCAGCCACAGCTAAGACCTGAGGTCCTCCAATGATGAGAATAGCTGAGTTCATATCAGAAAAACCAGCATGACAAGCTTCTCCAGGGGAATCAACAGTGTACCATCTTCCCCTCCAGCTATTCTTTTATGCTGTTGGCAACAATTCTCAGGTGTGCCTTCCATATCCAGAACCATGCTGATTCAGTTCAGTGGGATGTTACAAGTTGCACATTAGTTAATACATCAGAGTGGTCTTCAACATGGGAAAGGTCCTAGAAGGAAGGAAGCATGAACCAATGGGAGGTCCACACATGGGTCATAAAATTTCATTGCCCCTTGTGTCCCACAGGTTCTGTCATGCTTTGTGGGTAGAGATGGGGTCTCTGGCATCCTAGGAACACCCATAAGACACACGCAGGCTCAAGTGAAACTCAGTGGTTCCACTGGCCTGATGTGAAAGAGGTGCTCCCCAAATCCTGAAGAACAGGTTAGGCAGTGTTGCCATCTGATCCAAACATAGAGGTGTGGTCTGTAGTAAAGCTGATGAGAGCCCAAGAACACACTGCTTAGAGCCGTGACCTCTACAAACCCTGATTTTTTTTTTTTTTTTTTTTTTTCGGCACCGGGGATCGACCTCACAACCTCGCGCCTGCCTGACAGGCGTGTAAGCCGCTGAGCCAAACTCCCGGCCCTGGTTTTTCGAGGCAGGGTCGCACTGTGTAGCTCAGGCCGGCCTTGCGCTCGCGTTGTAGCCCAAGCCGGCCTCGAACTCACAACACTCCGCCTACCTCAGCCTCCCGAGTGCTGGGATTAAAGGCGTGCGCCACCACGCCCGGCTCAAACCCTGATTTTTAAAATCAACTGGAATCAGGTGCACTGCCTTGTGTCTGAGGGCTCATCTAAGTTTTTCCTTGGTTTCCAAGCTGCAGTATTCAACTCCAGACTCTCTGGCCCAGCCAGGCCTCCTAACAGGGTTTTTGGTCCCACTGGAACTGTGGAGGAAAGCTCCTGTCACAGATCCATCAATGGACTCTCTGCCACTGTGTGGGGAACCACTGAGACTGGTTCACAGCTCAGGGGCATCTAAGGACACCTGAGGATCTGACCTTGCTTGTCCAGCACAGGCACAGTGGGATACTGTTGTGTACCCATGATTAACACAGGTAAGCATGCATGTGCTGGTTACAGCACTATGTAAGAATGTAAACATGAGATAACACCCTGTATAAGAATTATACAATAAAGATGCTGAAGGCTCTCTTATACTCTCTTGCTCTGGCTCTCTGCTCTGCTCCATGCTGCCTGCAGTTGTTGCTAATGTTTTGCACACATGTGTTCTTTAACCTTGGGAACTCACTTGTGAAAATCTCCCTTGGACCCCCCTCTGAGAGGGCCAACACACTGCAGTGAGTTCATCCGCCTGCTCCCGCATTCCCACCAGAACAAAAGACCAGCTCTTTATTATTCGCCTTCTCTTGAGAGAGATCTTATGGATTAGGTTATAATTGCATTTTTTGCATTTTCTATAAAAATTAATTTTTCTGGATCATGTGATCCAAATAATCCTAATAGGATGGGGAACCAGTTAGATGCCAAGCCCATTTTGGGACAGCGTGGCTTGCTCTAAAATTGCCCCCAATGTTACCTGTCACCTCCCCCTCCTCAGCGTGGGGTTGGCCTGACTTCTGTGGAAGACTGTTAGAGAAGAATAGCTGTGCTCCTAACTCATTTTTGGTCTCTTTGGGATATTCCTCCTGACAGCCTAAATTTTCTTTTCTGAATTTCATTTCTAGCTGTATTGCCTGGAACTAAGCTAAATAATTCATTTCTTCCCCATCTCAGCTTTTTATAAAATATAACCTGCTATTCTACTCTCTGTTTGCTCTACTTTAACCAAACTGTGCACGCTTGGGGGCTTGAATCTTCCCATATTTCCTTCATCATTTTACTCTTGATTTTGTTACTTGTGCCACTTGAATATCTGTAGTAGAAAACGCATGAAGTACTTTCCAAGTTTGAAAATTACTTTTGTAGCCATGGTTGCCAAGGAAACTACTTCTGCTGTATCTCAGTTTTATTTATCACGTAGAGTCAACTATGGGATACATTTTAAAAACAGACACCTGTCAGAGGTATCTGTCTGTCTCTGTCTCTCTGTCTCTGTCTCTCTGTGTTTCTCTGTCTCTCTCTGTGTCTCTGTCTCTGTCTCTGTCTTTCTCTCTCTTTCTCTCTCTCCTGCCAGAAAAGGCTTTAGTTCCAGGAAGAAGCTGATAGAAACAGCAACTCCCCAAGCCCACTGGCACACACCACACCTAGTTTGTGAAACACCAACAGCTAGACTAAGACTCTTTCTGGTGAGATGCTGGGAACAGGAACTAGGAGACCCTTATCTATTACAGAATTACTGAGGGAGCTGTAAGGATTTAGCCCCTATTAAAGTTTCACTTTACAGTACAGCTAATGTCACTGGATTATGCTCCATTAGGATAACCCATACTTTGACACAATGGGAGAATATTGTTCCCCACATACTCAGGCTTGCTCTTCCCATATTTTAGGAAATGTTACAGGATCATGAAAATACTACGTAATTATATGTTTGCATATTTGCATTTATATACTGCATTCACTTATTTACAATTTGCATGCTTAGTTTTAAATTAATTCAGTTAACTGACCAGATGCTGAGAAATCTAAGAAGACACAGCCAACATCTGGAGATAGACAATTTTTGACCATGTCCTCCTGGGAAACAAATGACTATTTTCAGCTTCAGTAGTCCAAACTTTTAATATATCTGTCACAACTAGCCAGTGGGATATAGGAGTGAAAACAAATGGGCTCAGCCCTCTCCAGTTATGACCAAAGAGTCACTGCTCTCAGCCAGGTGGCTTCTCACAGGCGGAAGCCCTGCTCCCACCCACTGTTCACGTTCTCAGTCTGGTAAGCAGGCTGGGCACGCAGTATTGCCTGTTTATTTTCTGAATATTTAGTAACTGGCAGGTCCTTGTTAAAACTGCGAGGGAGTTGATATTTATTCATTTTATTCCTGCTTTGACTCACTCGTGGCACACGCACACACACCTCTAGGAACACTGCTGCCAGCCCACCACCTAATCAAACAGGAGCAATTGCTCTTCGATTGTCACACGTTCTTACTGTATGGCACTGTTCCCTGGAGGATTTGCTGTAAACATCTACTTTTCAATTTGAGAGCAATTCCATTTCACGAAACTGTTTTGTTACTGATTCTTTACTAGATTCTTCTAACTCATTAACATGTCACTGAGATGATAAGAAAATGGTTTACCCACATTTTAAAAAGATACCACTTTGGAAAATACTTCTTCAGAGGCTGGCGAAGTAAAGGCACCCAAATATATATCCCCTCCTCCCTCCGTTTCTGGAAGGTGAAGCTCTACATGTCCGTGTCTGGGAATGTGGGAGAGAATGCGTGCTCTGATTGCTTCCGCTTTCCTTGAAGCTGAACCAGGATGAGAGGTGCTGCCTGAGCCCCTTCCGGCTCCTGCTGCAGAACACTTTCCAGGAAGTGATAAATCTCAGATAGGATTGGTCCTCCGCCACTTCCTGGGAGCCATGGATACTCAGGAATCCGCCTCAGCATCTGGCCCTAAACGTCTTGACTGGCCTTGCTCTCTGTTACCTCTTTACTTCCACATGGCCCTGTCTGCATCTTCCCGTGCCAGGTGCCTAACAGCATTGGCTCACCAGGACCTGGCTTCAGGCACTGTGCTGAGCACTGGTAGGATGGAGGACAAAAAGTTGGTTTGATTCTAGCCCCCATGAAATTGACAGCTTAACAGGAACAGACTCATAATCGAAATTTACAAGGCACTGTACAATGATAAGGGTGAATTCAGAGCACTGTGCCAGGCAGCCTGAAATCATTTGTGGAGCCTGGGTTCCAGGGAGCCAAGAAAAGGAAGGAGAGTAAGACAGGGGTGCAGGTGTGGTTCGAAGGGTCCTTAGGAGCCATCCTTGTGAAGAAAAGGCACAGGTAAAGGTTGACAGGAGGTTGATGGGCAAATTAGCAGGAGCTAATGGCATCATGGTTTAGATCAAGAATGCTCCCAAAGGCCCAGGGTACTCACAGGCAGGGTGCGGAATGTGATTGGATCCTGAAGGTGCTGTTCTCACCAGTGGAATCATTCCCTGTGAGTTCAGTGGCTGCGTGTTGTTGGAGGTGGGTCACTGGGAGAGGGTACATCCTCCACCTAGCTCCTTTCTGTCTCTGCCTCCTGGGCTCCATGGCATGAGCAGCTTCCTGTGAGCTAGGCCCATCCACCTTGCTGTTTCTTTCCTCTGAGCCAGCTGACCATGGACTAAAACTTCTGAAACCGTGAGTCAAAATAAACCTCTCCTCCCTTTAGTTATGGGTATCATGTATTTTGTCTCGGTGACAAGTGGCAAGATTAGGAGCAATTTCACTATGACGACGTTTTTTGGCTCACAAGTTCAGTATCTGGCCTTCTGCATATCTCCTGGTTAATCAAAGGTGGAAGTCATTTTACTCTGAGAAAATGCCAATGTGATGATGATAATAGTGATTAATTATTGATGTTCATAGTGACTGCAGATGCTAGAAAAGTGAAAAGTGAAGAAAAATGTAATCCAGAGTGGTAATACAAAAGTAATGTTATTTATAGCTCTTCATAATAACTACATATACTTTGTAGGTAATTGTAACAAACATGTACATTAGGAATTACATTTGCAGGTCTGAAAGGGACCTTGTGGGTGATCCAAGTCAATTCTCCATTTTACACTGAAGGAAAATAAGGCCCAGTGCAAGTTGGCCTGCAGGAAAACACAAGTCAAAACTACAGTGAGATCCATTTCACCCAGTTAGAATGTTACTATCAAAGCAAAACAAAGCAAAACAGAACAATAAATGATGGTGAGAGTGTGCAGGAAAAAGAACTCTTCTATACTGCTGGCAGGGGGGTAAATTTGTACCACCGGTATAAGGAACAGTATGCAGGCTCTTCAGAAAACTAAAAGTAGATCTACATGTGCTCCAGCAGTCCTCCTGATGCCCAAAGGAAATGGCATCAGCACAGGAAAGCCATGCCCACGCTCTGGGGTTTTTAGTGGCTCCACTCCCAACAGCTCAGATATGGAGCCAGTCTAGGTGCCCATCCACTAAGGAAGGTATAAAGAAAAGGCTGTTTAAATACGCAGTGGAGTGTTACTCAGTCGTGGAGAAGATTCCTGTCATATGCAATGAAGAGGATGGAACTGGAGGACATTGTGTAAAATGAAACAAACAAGACACAGAATGACAAGTTGTGTTCTTTCTCATTGTGGGAGCTAAAAAATAATGATCTGAAGGAATGGTTGGAAAAGATTGGGAAGAGTGGCAGGGTAGAGGTTGGATTTGATGCATGCATGGAAACATACTGGACCCTGTTAATATATATAATTAATGTGTATTAATAAACATGAAATAAGCATTATAAATAAAAATATAGAAATAAGATAAATGTACCCTATTAATTTAGTTGTACTAATTTATCTTTACAATTATAAACTCTATATTTAAATTTATTTTCCAGATATGATATTATTCATAGAGCACATTTACTTGTTCACCTTGAATTACTTTTTTTCTTTAATTGAAGTTTCCCATAGCTTGGTTATAGATCAATGGTCAGTTATAGAATTATTTCATTTAGTGGTGGCATTTCTATTTTAGTTTTGTGTGTAAGAACTTTGGTATCTGAAGTAATTCCACCAAGTTTTCAGTGAAACCATGGGGCATGCCATATCAAAGCAAATCTGTACAAGTGTAGAATAGAGAGCACCGTGTAACACAGTTCTGGAATTAGTGCATTGGAAGGGTCTGTTAATCATCAGGCCAGTGTTTGTATTAAGCATTGGTATTGGCAGATGTGTAGAGTGTGCGTCAAACAGAACTCACTCTGACAGAGAGTGAGATTGGCCATTTATTAAAATAGCAAAGGTAGCACTGTATGAGAGAAAATAAATGGAAATAAGTAGAAATCTCAAGGAAAACCAAATGGGTATTACACAGGCCAACACCACAGCTTAATCCCCTGCCTTTGCAATCTCCAAATGTAAATGGCAGGTTGTTTAAGGCGAAGTCTAATCTCCTTTGCATCTGTTCTCTGCAGCTTCCTGTTACACAGCTCAGGGCAGAGCTGGATGCCAAATAGGCTCGGGATAATACAAATGTAGCACTAGAATTAAACCAGTGAATTCTGAAATTTGATCATAATTTCCTCCATTTTTGTATTTCTGAATTCAATTTCCTGGATTGAGGAAGCAGGACAGCATACTTCACAATAGAGCTGCATAAGTGGGCAATGTGAAAGCATACTGGAAAAGAGAG
The DNA here is from genome assembly GCA_004363535.1 of Dasyprocta punctata. Lineage (NCBI taxonomy): Eukaryota > Metazoa > Chordata > Mammalia > Rodentia > Dasyproctidae > Dasyprocta > Dasyprocta punctata. The sequence goes on from RJWM01034033.1 coordinate 12,646, forward strand.
AGAGAGAGAGAGAGAGAGAGAGAGAGAGAGAAAAGACCTCTATGTTGGGTCCCTATCTCGGACCAGCTACCTTCCACGTTGTGCCATCCTGAGACCGGCACGCATGTAAGTATGTTCAGGACAAGAGTAGCTTTCACTCTGCACCACTAGATAGGACCCAGATCAATTCGATTTCCCTAGAAGCTGGACTGGACCATGTGAGAACTTCTTGTTGCTTCAACAGAGATGCTTTTATGCTAACATCACATTTTTCCCCTTGGATTTCTTTGTGTTTCTTCTGAGCTCTCATGGGTTCTGGCTGTTCACATTCTGGCTATGAGGATAAGCAGTTTAGAGAGGAAGTCTCTCTAAAGAAGAGAAAGAAGCAAGAGGAAGCCCAAAGAGGGGTAAAGAAACAGCAACAGCGATGGTGGTCTCCAGCGTTACTACCTTGAAAGACACCAGAGCTCCAGCCTTGGGGAGGAGGAGACGGAAAGAACCTTTGCACACAGCTTGCTTAGGACCGTGACTCGCTTCAGGCCGAGAAGGAAGATTCTTCACCTCTGTCCTCTCAAGACTGTTACAGGGCAAGATGTGAGAGAAAGCAGAGAGAGAGTGGTTACCCCCTCTCCCGACACCGACTTCGCTTTACCCGGAGCCAGGTTTGCACACAGGCTGCACCCCGGCTGACATCTGGTATGGGGGCTGGGACCAGGCTCCACCTACTCACTTCTGGAATTAGAATCGTGGGCTTGTGGCGTGTTGGAGCTGGAAGGAGCCCTGGAAGGTGGTCTAGCTTAGTAAATGCGTGAATGCCCTCAGGTCAGCCCTGCAGGCTGGTTATCCTTTCTCCCTGACTCCCTTTGAAGCCAGGCAAGATGAAGAAACTATGTCATGGGCTCAGTGTTGAGACATATTTACAAACTCACATGAGGACTTTGAGTTCTTACTGTGTTTTCTAACAATCAACAGATAAAAGAGCTCAGTGTGCAAAGAGGTAGTCACAGAAAGATTTTGATATTCAGCCTTTTTGGAGCCCAAATCTCCTGCCTATTTACATGGAAGCTTTTATATTTGGATTCCGAGAACAGCAATTACTTGGCATGTGTAAAGGTATTGATTAAAAGGGTAATGAAGCAGTTTACCTGAGGTGACCATATTTGAATATATACATACACACACACATATATACACACTTATATTTATATTTACATGGATTTACAGCAGGGCTTCCATTCTTCACTATGTTAGTGTCCTCTGTGTTGCACCAAGTGTGACAAACATGTTTAGCATTTGTTGACTGACTATTAGATACAAGGCCCTATTCTAAAGGTTGGAAATGTGTTGTTTCATTTAACTACTTCTGTCCTCAGGAAGCTGCAATTTTCAGTCTTGGCAGTCTGACTCCAGGCTCTGGTCTTTCACATGTTAGCCTATGTTTGCTTAGCTTCTTTGCACAAATACATAGAGATTGCTGCCTACTGTGGCAGCTCCAGTGCCCAGTGTTGTAGAGAACGTGGTAGAGATTAGGAAATAGCACTGCACTTACTAATATCCCTGTAGGATGGCAGAGACTTGGGAGTCCTAGTAAAGGTTTTGTTAAATGACTATTCTGTTCTGTTAACAGTTATAGTTTTGGGGAAAAAATGGCTGTAGATAACATTAAAGAAGAACGTGTAAGCTGGGGAAAGTGGCACACATCTGTAATGTGTGCCACCAGGAGGCTGAGGCAGAAAGACTGCAAGTTTAAGCCCAGTCTGAGCAATTTAGCAACTTAGTGAGGCCCTGTCTCAAAGTGAAAAATAAAAAAGAGCTTTCCCAGAACCACCACAAACAATATAAAAGAATATTTAATGCACTAATTATTTAAAGAAGCAAATATTCACCATCCTCCTATTCTTTCTCTTACAAGTAAGAACTTTTAATAAAAGTGGAGGCAAGCACCGATTTAATTTGAACTTATAAAAGGTCATTTAATGTTTTACTAGAAAAATGGAACAAATTCATTTGATAAAGTTAAAAAGTTATTTCCACTTATGTAATACAAAGACAACTATTTCAAGTCTACTTTTATTTAAAACATAGTTAATAATAATATGTATTAAACCAAGTATTTACTGAGCTCTTACTGGTTACACAGCACCATGACAGCTGCTTTCAGAAAACCTCTGTAAAGTTGACTTTTATGTCTGTTTTGCAAATGAGGAACCAGGTCAGAGATTTTTGCTTTTGTTCATTAAAACAAGTAAGAGGGAGAGTCGGCTGCAAGCTCTGATCTCTTTGAGAGAGTTTATGAATGTGTTTACTTCAGGAAAGTCCATCTGCTAAACTCAGCAAGAACAATGAGATGGAGAGGAGGCACTTGTGGAGCCCCTACTGGGAAGCAGCAACGGACCTGCAGGGCTGTAAGCAGCGAGGGAGAGGGGGACCCAGCTGGGGGAGGCAGCAGTGTAGTCTTAGGAGAAGAAGGTGCTGATTTGGTCCTAGATACAGGATGCTTGTGGCTTATAGCAACCTGCTGGTAAATACATTCAGTCAATGTGTGAAATGGGAATCTGAACCTAGGAGTCTGTTTGGGCCCTGCATACAAGTGGGGGTAAAACCCAGGAAGAGTTCAGTCGCAGAGCTCATGAGAAGTGTGGAAGAGGATTGGTGACGGGGCTCTAACAAGGACGACCTCATTAGAAACCTCAAATAGCACTATCATGCAGGTGTGCAATCAGAGAGGGACGTGTCGGCATGCAGTTCATACACCCTACCTCCATTACACAGTACTTCTACTCACAATAAAATACACTAAGAAAAGAAAATAGGATTTGAATCCTTACATCCAACCACTTTTCAAAAAGCATAAAAACCTCAATATCTCCAATTCCTTTTCCTGTGTACATATAGTCAAAATACAATTTAGATGAATTTATGTCAATCATGAATAGGGAAAATGACTTTTAAAAAATTTCCTACCAACATTGGAGTGAGATAAACCAAAAGAAAGAGGAACTTATATTTTTAGTTTTCAATGCAAATTATGAAATCATAGCAGAACACTTGCTCTCAACGAGCCTCACCTCCGTTAGTCAGAGTGATCCTTTAAAAACTGAAGTTGGATCTCCTCTCCCTCTCCTAAGATCCGGTAGAGACTCTGTGGGCCGCATCCATGAGGAAGTCCCTCTTTCCGCCCCTGCGTGGCCACAGGGCTGGGGTTTCATCTTCCTCCCTCCGCCTTCCTCTCTCTCCTGAGCAACCCCTGCTGGCCTCGGGGCCAACATGCGGCTCTCTAGAAAGTGGCGACATGGGCTTCCCCCAGTGCTCCCCCTGTCTGACTTTCACCTCCCCAGGAATTTGCTTGGTTAGTTCCTTCATATTTTCATGACTTTGCTCAAATGTCATCCTTCAAATAAGTCAAGGCACAGCCTGCCCAGATCACCCAATTTAATACCACAATCTGCTCCTCCTGTCTCCCCCCAGCGCTGGCCCCCATCACTCTATTTACCTTTCTTCATACTGCTTCTATTTTTAACAGCCTCTGCAATATAATACTAAAGTAAATTTGCGTCAATAATTTTAAGATGCACCTTTATTTTATGTATAATAAAGAAAGAAGTTGCTGAAACTAAGCCATGATATGGCATCAAGGTGCCTAGATTTTATAAATGTCAAATGTGAAAAATTCCATTTGGGAGTTAATGAACTCATATTTATTATTTCTAGTTTTTTTTGTCTATCTCTCTATGCCAGAATGTAAGTTCAAAAGAGTGATGATCTTTGTACTTTTTGCCAACTGCTTAGAACATTGGTTGTCAGGTAATTGATTCTTAATGCATTTTACTACATGGCTTGTTAAATTTACTATTTGGAGAGAAGTTACCCTAGTCTAAAGGTAGAGGAGGATGGATGTCACCCGGAGGTCACAGACTAGGAGCAAAGTGGCTTAAAGGTGCTATTTTTGGGTGAAGCATCAATTCATGACTTTGGGTAATCAACTTATCAGGTCAGGATGAGCACGTTTGCAGATATGGATGGCATGGGTAGATGTTTTGTGCATAAGTTATCTATTGTCATGTAACAGGTGGCTCCAAAACTTAGCACCATAAAATGAAACCCATTTATTACCCCACTGCTTCTGTGAGTTAGGAATCTTTACGCTGCATAGCTGGGTCTCTGTCTCAGGTCTCTTACAAGCCACAACCAAGATGGCAACAGAGCTATCATCATCCCAAGGCTGATGGAGAAGGACTGACTTTCAAGCTTGATTATCATTGGTAGGATTTTGTTTCTCGGGGCCTTGGCTGGAGAGCTTTGCTGGTGTTGGACAAGAGTTCATCTGCAGAGTGACACCGCAAACTGCTTCAGCCAAGCAATTAAACCACAAAAGCAATCAATCAATCAAGAGACTCTTAGCAAATGGAAGTCACAATCCTTTCTAATCTCATCATGGAAATGACACTCTATCAGCTTTGTCAGAGTCCACTTGTTGGACACAAGTCGCTTTGTACAAATGACGTTAAAACAGAAAGGTTATGAAAGAATGTAAGCACCAAGAAATAAGGGCTATTGGGAACAGCTTGGGTATCAGTTTACACTACATGAGGGCATCCTAGACACGCCCTAGAGTACATTTTCAGCATGAGTCTCCTCTCCCTTTCCATCTAGGTGCTGGGTTTTTAATAAGACTACCTCTCTGGCCATAGCTTATTAGATGATGAATAGATATTTGACCCAGACCAGTTACATCCTGTCCCATGATTTTATTTCTTTTTTGCAGCAATGGGGATCAAATTCAAGGCTCCACACATGGTTTGTAAACACATGTTTACTACTGAGCTCTTCCCCCAGCTCCTCCTGCCTCATAAATTTAGAATTTGGGAGTAAGTACTCTAGGTCAGTACTGGTTTGAGAGGTGCTCTAATTTTGAGAAGTGTGTCTTGCTCATTCTGTGTCACACGTAAAGAGAAATCAGGAAGAACCATATGCTGGAAGGAAAGTACAAAGCCATTTAAACAATCCAGAGAGGAAATGTGGGGAGCATCTGACAGCTTTCTTGTTCACATTTCGATCCATCTCTGCAGTACTTTGTGTGACATAATTCTGCCTATAAATTCCCACGTTCTCTTTAACTGAAGCAAGCTCACGATGGCTTTGTACCTTGCAACTAAAGTTCTTCCAATTATCTCTTCATGAGGACCTTTGAGACACCTTGGTTGCTGTGGCAATGAATGAGGACATTTCTGAACAAAGACCGAGGGAGAACTTGAAGAGAAAAGAAAGTGGCCTTGAGCCTTCAGTTCAGGTCACAGCTCACTTTATGTTCCACTTCTTCAACCTTTGCAATATTTGGGGACACAGCCTGTAAAGTACTAGCAGCATTGTAAGCCTGCCTGGAGAATGGGTGGGCAGGAGTCTGAGTGACGTGATGTCCCCAGGAGCAGCGAAAGCACGATGGCTTCTGTCTCGCCAGCTCTCGCTCAGGCTATGTGCTTATTCAAAAGCTTGAAACATAGGAAAATTACCAAACTATTGCATTGGGACTTATCTTTAAATAAGACAATGATGTGATTATGATCGAACGCAGACTTTATTTGTGACCATGATTTTGTAAAAGTTTTCTAGGTTTTACGCAAGGCAGAAAAATAATGACAGAATGTTTTAGGAATCTGGAAATAATTAGACTAAAAAGAATGAGTAATAGAGGAAGTGCCTGCATTGATATTTTCCCCCCCTTGAATTGTTTAATCTGCCTTAATCTCTACCCCAAACACTGTTAAATACCAAGTTACCTCTCAAAGTAATTCTGAGCCCAGAGAAGAGTGTGGCGCCTTCATGGTGACATGTCAAGTCTGATTTTTTTTTCTATCAGTTATAAATATTTTGTGCTCAGTTTCCTTACTGGGCAGTAGGGCTCTTTCTCAACAGTGGTCATCTTCCTACTATTGACCAGTGACTTCTTGGAGAATGGTATCTTTGCGGCTATTGATTTGCTTTTATATTGTTGACTCAAAGGAGACCTTTGGAAAAAAAAAAGAGATTGCATACCTAGAAAAAGCAAAATATTAAAAAAGGAAGAAATAATAAGAGCATTTTGGAAGCCAGTGCAGATGTTGTAGAGCTTTCCCCATGGTTCCCTTTCTCATATAGGGAGAGCCACCTTGGACAAAGAGGCCACCAGCCAGGCACTGAGATATTCATTAAAGATCTTGCATTTCCTGTGTCCCTGAGCAAGTCACTTCAGGACAAAAGTTCCATAAGGAAAATCCCTGGGCTTCATTCATTGATGATTGACATGATACATTGTGGGGGAACCGCCATCTGGGAACAGCATTCGCTGGGGTGCATGGGTGGTGTGGGTGGCCCACTAGCCTCCTGGGCAAGTGGCTGTCCAGCTGTCATCAGTTTGGAGGCTGATGAAAGATGAGAGGCTCCATGTGATACAGAAATGGAACCACTGCAAGATCAGAAAATATTAGTAACTTTGTCAAAAATCAAATTGTTATGAAACATGGCAATATCACTTTGGTACAGTAACAGCTTGAAGCATATGAGGAAATTCTGCAGATTCAAAACTCTTCCAACTTCTGGTGCTACCGCCTTTGCTCCATGTCAATAATTTCACATGGGTACGGCACAACAGCTGTCCCAGAGATTGTGCCCACCTTCAGCTTCTGGTATTTCCAAGTCTGCAAGATTCTCTAAAATTATTTAGTATGGAGTTATTTCTCACTATAAGGCCACAGTTTGCTTCCAAAGAGAGTGCGCTGCACAGGGGGCTCCCCACTGTGTCGGCGCCCTCCTCCCCAGTCACCCCACTGCTTTCTTTCTCCTCTCCATCTCTTTTTGCTTTCCTTTCCTTGGTTTCTGTTGTCTTCATTTTTCTTATTTATCTCTTGCTTTTAAGTAATATAAACATTACATGGTCTTTTATTTTAAATATTCTACTCCTTTTTTCAAAATTCCAAAATTGAGAAACTTTGAAAACCAAATAGCCTTCAAGAAAATGATATTTAAAGCAAAACTACTAAAGTGACATGAATCTGTTTTCTACCCTTATTTGTCTCAAAGCAAGTAGTCACATTTTCCTTTTGCAGAAATAAAGGTGTATTTGACTTTGGGGTACTACCCCAACCAAACTTCATTTAGAGCCTTCCAGATAACTTATAGGACCTTTATAGAATAAGAAAAAAGTCTGAGCTCTAAAAGTCCTCGCCTGGTGAAACTGGATGCAAGGCTTTATGTGTGCACAGCTTCTACTATGGTCACTAGAACATCACAGTGTACTCTGCTTCCTCTTTGCACTAGCACAGTGCATTTCTGTCCAGAAGTCCCTCTGCCAGAATGCTGTATTTTCTTTCAGATTTTTCCCCTTCTCTCCTCTCTTCTCTTCTCCTCTCTTCTCCCCTCCTCTCTTCTCCTTTCCTCTCCTCTCTTCTTCTCTCCTCTTCTATCCTCACCCTTCCTCTCTTCTTCTCTCCTTTCCTCTCTCCTCCTCCTCCACCTTTCTCACCTTTGTTAGACATTCAGCTCCAGGACTTTGCAATGATCTATATCCCTGGACCTTTTTTATATTTTTAGTTTTGAGATAGAGTTTCACTAAGTCA